>VNJR01005233.1:0-85429 GCA_008042585.1 Drosophila punjabiensis
GGCGTTGTTTAGCTTTTTCTCCAAGTCATCAACAGTCGAAAGACCCGAGTCATTAACCATTATTCCCAAGAAATTCGTCGGCTTCTATTTAAATCTTAATTTGCACACCGATTTTCATGAAAGAATTAAAAAAAAGTTTGTTGGAGATGGCATTTGACAAATAATACTGGTTCGATTAAACTGATTCCAAAAGGTGGTATTTTTTTGGTGGCTGCTAGTTCGTTGGGCTGTGTTGCCAACTTAGCTATTTTATAGTCAGATCTAGCAATTTTGCAAGAGTCTAGAACTGGAAATCTTTAAATTTTGCAAGAGCGCGGGAATTCTTAGTTCTTACAAAATAATGTTAAAATGTTTAGCTATTTTAAATAATTGAATGGCCTTAAAATGATCCTATACGAATTGCAAAGGACATTCAGAAACTGTAATAATAATATATAACAATATAATCTGGCGTGCAACGGATAAAAGGGGCTTGAATTCCCTCTGGAAAGGCTGCTTAAGTTGAGGTCTTGGAGGTAGTTACGAATACTAGGAGTTTTTAAAACAAGTTACTGTACCATTGAAATTTGAAATAATTAATTACCATATTAAATCTGAGGGTCGAGGAAGTGTCCATTTTATCTTTTTGAAATAATTTAAATAATTGACTTTTTTTAATAAATTCTATGTTTTATCTAAATACGTAACGGCTGGCATTTTTTACAGAAGCCTTTTCCATAAATCTGTATAAAAAAGTATTTTTCTAATTGTTGGGTATTCTTAATTTAGTCAGAAGTTTGAAGAGCACTGAAGGAATTATTTCCATTATAAGAGGTTAAATTAATAGAAATGTCAACAAATTTTACTAAAATTTCCTTTTTTTATTTCAAATTCAGTATTCAGTTTTGTTATCAGAATAAAAACGAACACAGAAAAGCTTTCCGATTTCAAATCGGATTTTTTGGCTGAATTATGATCAATTTGAAGTTTCAAGGGTGACAAAATTTCAGTTCCCCAAATTTAGCTTCGTTTCTTGTTTAAATATATATTTATATTACTTATTCTCTTCTTTAACATCTAACGACCCTCTTAAGTTTATACCAAGTTAAATATTTTAACTAATAGATCTACAATTCTTTATTAACTTGTATTTACCAAGAGTTTACCATTTAAGTTTGGATTATTTCTCATTACTGACCCACCCTGCCGCCCCGAAAACTCTCGGGATATGTGTACTCGCAATTGAAATGAAACTAGATACATTGGGCGGACTCCGACTGCGACTCTGACCGTTTTAGTTTCTTTGTCCGGCAAAAAGGATAAGACGTTACGTTCATCTGTGCGAGAGGAGAAGTCGAGAGAATAGGTGCATAAACGGCAGCTGTCCGCCCGGAGAGCTTTCACTGTATATGTACGGGTACATTATAAGGTCGGACTTGCACGTCTCTGCTGTGCCGTCTAAGCTTGTTATTAAAATAAAATACCCTCGGCGTCTACTGTAATGATACAAAAGTGAAAATATAGACCCAAAATCATTCCCACATTGGATGAACACCATAATTAGTGAGCATCCTTGGATGCGTCCAATTTAAAGTCTACGTTTCGGTGCCGACAAATTACTACTCATATTTTGTGGAGAGAAAAAAAGGATAAATTGAACGGGACAGACGGATGCACGTACATACACATGTACAAAGGTCATAGTTGCAATGTTTACATCAAAAGCTCCCCCGAAACGCATGCGCCCGCCGACGAGAAGCTTTTTAGCCCAGGCTTGCAGGTGTAGTGCGATGGAATTTCGACGTGTTAGTTTCGCATCGCGGTTAGAAAAGTAATATAACTTTCTTCCAGTGAACAGGATTTTTCATCTAGCTTTCTGTTCAAATAATCCGCATAAATCGGCGTTGCAGAATGTATTTCTATATCTAAAAACCCTCTGGCAAGCAACCGTGAATGTGCGCATGCAAAAATAAGCAATAGTAGAGAAGAGTGTATCCTGGAAATTTTGCAAACATACACAAGTGCATACGACGAAAATACAAACGCACAGATGTATGTACATTAAATAAAATCGAATCTCTGTGATCATTCATGGAAGCTGGATTATTAAATTAAATAGTTTTTAGTGCTTAAGGACAACGCGTGCTCTACGAAAATGGAAAATAAGCAGGTCCTGGAATAAAAGCAACTACTTCAAAATATATTAGGCTATGTGTTATACATACAATGTTATATCCCACGTATATGTATAATTGAGTGCTCGCACACACACACACACGAAAGTGCTAGTGTCCTGTCCCTCATCTGCCGTGAAAACGAAGTTGATAAAATGTAACTCACTATTCAATTAAGAATGTAAAATTACCCGAGAGTGTCATTGTGAATCAAAAACACAAACTAAATGTAAACGGCGAATTACTACTCGAAAAAGTGTTCAACATGGAGTTGATGCTACTATTTATGTTGGCACTTCAACTTATAGAGTCCAGCTTTGGCAGTAAGGATGGTAAGTCTATTAACTTGTATTATTAAATATAATTGTTCTGATATGGGTGACACGTCGGGCAAACATTATTGGATTATATTAATTTTGTATTAAAGTTGTACAAATGCATATCTGTAGTTTCTTCTTTAAATAAATCTATTTTTCACTTTAAGACTCGAAAAAGTTAAGTTTGGATTCAAAGTGGAAGTCAAATTTTGCATAGAAATTAAAAACATGAGTAAAACAATTTCTAATCTTTCAAGTTTGTATTAGGAAAAAATGTAATATTTTGCTATTTACATTAATTTTGTTGTACCGGAATATAAATTATGATGGTTTTTAAATTTGAAAGCAAATGCTACGAAGTTTATTTTGAGATATCTAAATAAACTATAAAAATAGATTTATTAAAAATACTAAAAATTAATATTCGATAAAATGTATTTCAATTATCACTTGAAAATAAATTTTTAACCGGCTTTATGTTTATTAAACGTAAACTCTGGGAAAAAATCATTGTCAGAATCGTTAATTATGGGAATATTTAGAAATAATTTATATGTTATCCGAAGTTTATTGAAACAAGTCAAACAAATGCATTAAAGCATGCAAGATTAAGTACCGGATGCTTTATAGTCTGGGCACTTGGCCTAATTTTGTTTAGGCATTTTATTGATAGCTCTTCATAAAGATGAATTCAATATTTAATTAACGTACACAAGGAATAAATGTTTAGGTACTCGACAATTTTAAATGTAGGCCGGCGTATGTAGGAATAAATGTATCCATATAAAGCGATTTTAAAATGAAGTAGAAAGTTTCAAACAAATAAGAATTATAGCATTTTATTATAGTATTAATGTAAATGAAAATAATTTCCTGCACAACAAATTAATTAACTAATAAACTTAATATTAATCCCCCTTTCTTTTACAGTACCAATTCATCAAATTGAATCTCTAGTTGGTGAAAATATATATCTTCCATGCAATGTAACCACTTATGACGGGGATGAACCTGTACTGGTTCTGTGGTACCGCGATGACAAAGGTACCCCCATATACAGGTAAATTAATGAGAAACTTGTAAACTTTCCAAACATTTCCTGCGAGAAACTAAAGTTGAACAAGTGTTGAACTCGAAACTAAAAGGGAGCACAAATCTATAAATTGGCTCAAATTTATTGGTTTTTATTGCTGTTAGAACTTCCTCGCATTTATTAAATCCTGGTGCAGTCACATGTGTACATTTTTGACCTAGATCTTGACAAATAAATCTTATTTTTTAGCATTGATATACGAGCCGGAGTGTCCAAGGCACCAAAAAGATGGTCTGACGAATCTGTCTTCGGAGATAGAGCTTATTTTATATTCGACAAGGAGCCCGGAAAACTTTCAATTCAAAACACACAAGCTTCCGATTCCGGAACGTATCGATGCAGAGTGGACTTCCTGAAAGCCCAAACCATAAATAGCCGTGTCAGGCTAAACGTCATATGTAAGTTGACTTTAATAACATTTTCCTTACAAGTGTCCTAACTTGGAGATTGAGATTGTATGTTTGTTTTAACTTTTATACTTTTATTATTTTTCATCTTTACTAGCTCCGCCTAAGCAAGTTATAATACGAGACAGCGCTAATGTGGAGCGGTCTACAGTGGTGGGACCATATAGCGAAGGCGACATCGTGGCATTGAAGTGCCAAGTCATTGGAGGTAAGAATAGAATTAAGTTCCTTTACTTAGAGTTCTAAAACTTCACGTTTTTGATTAGTTATCACAAAGTTATTAAAACCATTTCATAACATAATTACATATCCCAAAGAATTTAAAGTTATACTACAAAATGTTTCAGTTCAAGTGGTCCGCTGTTTGAATAATATAAACAGCAGTCCGCTTGAACTGAAACATCCACATTTTGTAGTGTAACTTTAAATTTTTGGTTTTAATCATTTTGTGCAAATACATAAATATGTTTTCATTATAGAAAATTAATTTAACATAATTTAAACCAAATGAATGCAGCTTTCAATTTAATTAAAAAATAGTTCATTTTCATTTGTATTATAAGAGATCTTATCCAAAAGCAAATATTATCATCAAGAGCGTGTCACATTGCTTCACAATTGTTTTGTTCTAACTTTTTTTTACAAACTCAATACCCAACGTTTATTCAAATTTCAGGCTACCCAACTCCCACTATAAGTTGGTATCGCGATGGTGTCGAAATACCATGCGAATTAGCTCATTTAGCAGGAGGAAAAATTATCGAGTGCGAAATTACCCTGCCTTCGCTGGGAAGGGAAGATCTGAATTCGCGATTGACCTGCAGGGCGTTGAGCCATCCCCGAGCACCAATCGTGGAGGCAGTAGTGCAAATTGACATGAATTGTAAGTACTAAAGTATATATTAAAGCAACTAACTAAATTTAAGTTTACAAGTTATTCAACTCGAAGCTATGTAAATGAATTATAAACGTATTAAATGTCCTTATTCCAGTTGCTCCCTTAAATATCCGACTCTTGGGCGCTCATCAGCCTTTGTCTGCCGGACGAAGATACGATCTTTTATGTCAAAGTGCTGGCTCCAGGCCGCCGGCCGTAATTACTTGGTGGCAGAATGGCATTCGACTTGAAAAGACCACGGAGACGGTAAGTATTTCTGGACTAAGTATGTAGTTTATCTAAAGCGTAATATAACTTTCAGACTTCAAGCGACGGCAACCAGACTACAAGTACTCTTTCAATAAGTCTTAGTAAATCAGATGCGGGGAAGTATTTGTCATGTAAGGCTTACAATCATGCTGTTCCCTCCGAGCCTCTGGAAGATGGCTGGAAGCTTGACATTCAATGTAGGTTTTTACAATTAAATTAATGGCAGCCACATTACTTAACCTATTTACTTCTTCTGCAGATGTCCCCGAAGCATATGTTCGCTTAGGAACATCCCTAGATCCTAGTACTTTGCGCGAGGGAACTGATGTGTACTTTGATTGTCTCGTGATGGCTCATCCGAATGTATTTCGCATTGAATGGCGTCACAATGTAAGTCGCAGGAATAGTTAGACAAGTGCGTCCCTTTAATTTACTTAATGTTGACTTTTGACTATTTTCAGGAGCAACCTTTGTCTCACAACATTTCCCAAGGCGTCATAATAAGTAACCATTCTTTAGTATTGCAAGGTGTAACGCGAGCCACAGCCGGAAATTATTCCTGCGTTGGGTTTAATGCTGAAGGAGAAGGAATCAGTGCTCCATTTGCTTTAAATATTCTGTGTAAGTTTACTTTAAAGTGAAATTTAAATTATATTTTCTATTTTATTATTTTTATTTTTTTTATCTCAAAAATATTGGGTTTTTCATTTATAATTAATTTCTGATGGTAGCTTGAATTTCATGTTTCTCATTTAAAAGTGTTGCGATAGGAATTATTATTTTAATAATTATTTGTTCGATGTTAACCTCATGTTCCTCGATTTACAGATGCTCCGACTTGTGCCCAGAATCAGAAGAAAGTATATGGAATAGCGAAACAGGAAGATGCTAAAGTAATGTGTACGGTTGATGCGAATCCTAGAGAGGTTGAATTTAGTTGGACATTTAATAATTCTGCGGAGAGTATAGATGTTGCCACAAACCATATTATGCGTTCGGGTATGAATCGAAATTAATCAAATTTAATTATATAAATTTAAGCACTGGCATATATTTCAGGAACAACATCCATTGTGACGTACACTCCCATAACCGAGTTGGATTATGGAACCCTTTTATGTTTGGCCTCGAACAAAATCGGCAAACAGCGAATACCCTGTGTCTTCCATATAATCGCTGCTGGTTTGTATTGTTTTACTAAAAATTTAAAGACTTTAGTTATTTAGGAACTTCTGTTAAATTGACATATGTTTTATCTATATTAAGGTCGGCCGGAAAAGGTACATAATTGTACTGTAATTAATATATCTATGACATCGTTAACCGTGACGTGCAGTGATGGTTTCAATGGCGGATTGCCGCAGAATTTTAATATGGAATTGCTAGACTCCTACACTCAAGTGAGTTCCCAGTGAAAATATACGAGAACTGAAAATAAATAAACATATTTCTTTTTTAAATCAGGAAATCAAAGCAAACATCACATCGACAACTCCAAGGTTTACGGTTTCAGGTCTAAGCCCGGGCAGCATATATAGACTAAATATTTACGCATTTAATACCAAAGGTCGGTCTGATCCAGCTATAGTCAATGCTGCCATGCTGCGTATGCCCGAGAAGCAGCTCACATCAGAGCAAAGTGAGCTATACTTTAAGCATTTTTAATACCAAGCAAGTTTTAATGTACTATGATTAATTTTCAGCTAATAACCTGCGAGCAGAGCTCTTGTTTTCCCCTGTGGTATCTCTGACAATAGGCCTAACCTTAGCCGTTCTAGTCGCAGTGCTGGCAATTATCCTTGCCCTGCGGATTCCTTGCTCCGCGACCTCGAGAAGGCGACAAAAGGAGCTCTCGAATGAAAATATATCAAGAGATGAGTCTCCGGGGCCAAGTGACAAGAGTTCTGGCAGCAAGGATGTGGACGATTGCGATGAGAAAAATCCAGATGTGGTACCTGAAACTGTCGAGACTGATGATCAGGTAAACTTATTCATTACTTAATTTATTTATTCTATATGAATCATCCTAAATACTTAAATTTTATTACAATTTTAGGTTGAGAGTGTCAGGAAGCGGCAGCAGATTTCCACCATCGAAACTAATCGCAGCCCCAACAGGGGAATATTCGTAAAGGACCAGCAGCACCTAACTGCGGCCGAGATCTCCCTAAGGGCATCTCATGGAATTGGTTACTGCACTCTGCGTGGCGGAATGCATGCCCAGGCACAGAGTTCTGTGGGGGAAATATCAATTGTGAGTAAAAACTTTAAAATTTGAGGCATTTAGTTGGTCCCCTTAATATAACCAAAAGTATAGGAGAAAAATTGTTCAACTTTCTGTGAATTCTTTCAGAATGTAACGCCCCACGTGTACTCCAACTCTATATCGCAATGCACACTTCCTCGCCAGTCGTCGCAGAATGTGTGGCCCAACTATAACTGCACCATTGCCGGCGCGAGACCGACCTCCACGTTTCACCAATTGTCCTTTCCGCAGGGAAGGGGAGTTGTCAATAGTCACAACCAGTCGCAGACCCTACAACATGGACATGCTCCCTCGCCATCGCTGGCGTCCAACAGCTCCATGGCCTCGACATCGAACGTTTTGCCCCAGCCACATGGTGGCGGTAGGACCATAGCCCTGCACCACATGAACCAATCGCAGTGCGGCAGAGTCTGCATTGGAATTGCTAGCGATGGCATCCACACCGCCGAGCAGAACCTTTCCGACGACGAGGTAACCGTCCAAACTCCGTTAATGATAAAGCGCGACAGCACCGTATGACTATAGAAATTCCACAGGGTATACGACACGCCCCTGTGATTAGGATTTAAATATTTTCAGTATTCTGCATTTCCAACTCAATAGAATAAACTTTTTATACCACTTTATTATTATCATTATCGAAACAATATTCTGGAGAGATCAATTATGTTCGGCCAAATGACTAGTTTTTAACGTTGTTAATTATAAGTTGTACGAAACCAATATTCAATGAATTAATAACTAATAGGTTTTAAAGCAAGCAAGTCAAGCGGAAGTTAGTATGGCCAATGCATCTACCTTAACGGCAGTTTTTAAAGTACATACCTAAACTATATACCGACATCAAACGAATTTATAGACTGGGTTTGATATTAAAGCTTATTTTCTTGTTATCATGTGTATTTTAGAAACAATCTTGAGTATATGTTGGCTTTTTATGCTCTATTTAGTGCGATTTTGTTCGGACTGAAGGATGATGCGAAATGTATGCGAAAATTATGAACGGCCACTAGTTTAGTTAAATTTTGTATGAGAAAGTGGAGATAAGAAAGCTTAAAACGCTGTAAAAAATACAATTTTCTTAGGTTTTGCAAACAATGTTATTTTTATACTATATCCTAGGATTCCAACTGAAACTTTCAAATGCTTCTCTTTAACTGCATCCCCTTATTGCTGGGCAACGGAAGGGAGGAAACATATTCTCGGATAATTTAGCAAAGAGAAGCTTAAATTGTTTTGTGTATGTTTTAAACAAATTCACCCAAACATAAGTTAAGTCAAATGTAATTTGATGAAACAATTGCTACACTCGATCGATGCCAAGGCAGTTTTTTGAATGCACTCATGATTATACCCATAATTGTGTTTGTACGTTGTGCGTGATGAAACACAACTCGCTCAAATATGAAAACTAATCCATTGTAACGAAAGATGAGACATAATTCCAAGTGTTTTTTTACAACGCTGGCCGGCATTTAATTCATAAAATATTTAATTTTATACTGGTCGAACTTACATAATACTTATATTTAAAACAAAATACCATATATATTAGGAACTTAGTGTAAAACTACTGTGAGCAGTATTATAAAATCTAAGTTATAAATAAAAATAAATTAAAAATAAATAATGGTTTTAGTCGAATTGATCATATTTTTACTTTTACTATATATATGAGAGGTAAGTGCAATTATAAATTATAGAATTTAGACTTTAGTTTTTCCACTAGATTTATAAGTTTTATACAAATAAGAAACCTTTTTCCAAGTATAAACAAGATTCCTGTTTATAATCCACATAAAACTCTACTGTCAAATTACAGCTGCAAATAGGAGGACAAAAGGGGGAAATTCTATCACCACAAACAATGAAAATTAAACCAAAACTCGATCAACACAGCAACATCTTGAGCATGTGTGACTGGGTGGGTATATCGGTACCACTTAAGTCGATGAACACGGGCACAGTTCATTAGACATCCACATATATGGCATATATGCCGTCGTCTGCCGTCTGTGAGGGTTATAAAAGAACGCGTATCGCTGAGCTTCGGGTTAGTTTACTCCCAGCTCCGTCGCATCACAGACAAGTGCTAGGATTTTCGTACTTTGAATCTTCTGTGTTACAGTCAAGGATCAGCCAAAGCCTTTTTTCTCAAGATGGTAAGGATAGTGGATATTCGGCATAAGTATTAAGTTGTGTCTAAAATGCCTGAAAGATCCTTTGCAAGTTTTGGTATCGAAAAATTAATCTATACGCGAAATAGTGAAGGTGATAAAAGTACTTAAAAATCCTTAAAGGAATACCAATTAAATTTTAGAATTTTAAATTATAGAAAGTAAAGACCCTTGTAAAATTGGAAATCAAATACCTTAACTCTTTAACAATTTAAATAAATTAAAAACAGATGGTCAGCAGTTCTTGAAAGATCTTCAACCGGATATTCTAATGTCTTTAGATTAAATTAAGAGCTCCGAAACCCAGTCAAGGTCCTAATAAATTCGATATAATATTTTAGAGGGAATGCATTTCGGTTCACATTGGACAAGCTGGCGTCCAGATTGGTAATGCCTGCTGGGAGCTCTACTGCCTGGAGCATGGAATCCAGCCTGATGGTCATATGCCCTCCGATAAGACCGTGGGCGGTGGCGATGACTCCTTCAACACCTTCTTCAGCGAGACCGGAGCTGGCAAGCATGTGCCCCGTGCCGTGTTCGTGGACCTGGAGCCCACTGTTGTGGATGAGGTTCGTACTGGCACCTACAGGCAGCTGTTCCATCCCGAACAACTGATCACTGGCAAGGAGGATGCGGCCAACAACTATGCCCGTGGCCATTACACCATCGGCAAGGAAATTGTCGATTTGGTGCTGGACAGGATCCGCAAGCTGGCGGATCAGTGCACCGGCCTGCAGGGATTCCTGGTGTTCCATTCGTTCGGCGGAGGCACTGGCTCTGGCTTCACCTCGCTGCTGATGGAGCGTCTGTCCGTCGACTATGGAAAGAAGTCGAAGCTGGAGTTTTCCATCTATCCAGCTCCACAAGTAAGTGATTAATATGTTTAATTAATAAAGAGAAAGATACGATAAGAGTCCCCTTAAAATGTAACTTCCTGTTTCCTGCCTCAGGTATCCACCGCCGTGGTCGAGCCATACAACTCGATCTTAACCACCCACACCACGCTGGAGCACTCGGACTGTGCATTTATGGTCGACAACGAGGCCATCTATGACATCTGCCGGCGCAACTTGGATATCGAGCGACCCACCTACATGAACCTCAATCGCCTAATTGGTCAGATCGTTTCCTCCATCACGGCCTCGTTGCGCTTCGATGGCGCCCTGAATGTGGATCTCACCGAGTTCCAGACCAATTTGGTGCCCTACCCACGCATTCACTTCCCCCTGGCGACATATGCGCCCGTCATTTCCGTCGAGAAGGCCTACCACGAGCAATTAACCGTCGCCGAGATCACCAACGCGTGCTTCGAGCCCGCCAACCAGATGGTGAAGTGCGATCCCCGCCGCGGAAAGTACATGGCCTGCTGCATGCTCTACCGTGGCGATGTGGTGCCCAAGGATGTCAATGCTGCGATCGCCACCATCAAGACGAAGCGCTCCATCCAGTTCGTGGACTGGTGCCCCACTGGCTTCAAGGTTGGCATCAACTACCAGCCACCCACCGTGGTGCCTGGCGGTGATCTGGCCAAGGTGCAGCGCGCCGTCTGCATGTTGTCCAACACCACGGCCATTGCCGAGGCCTGGGCCCGTCTGGATCACAAGTTCGATCTGATGTACGCCAAGCGAGCCTTCGTCCACTGGTACGTCGGCGAGGGCATGGAGGAGGGCGAGTTCTCGGAGGCGCGCGAGGATCTGGCTGCCCTGGAGAAGGACTACGAGGAGGTGGGCATTGACTCCACCACCGAGTTGGGCGAGGACGAGGAATATTGAGTGATTAATTCCGAATTTCGAAAGGACCTACATATTCATTAAACTTCACTTTGCGTATATCAAATACACGAGCAAATATAAGAGCAATAAAAAAGATAACACAAGCATATTTTGAATTTAATTAATTTTTATCAGCATTCAGAGATTTTTTGATTTTTTTTGTATGCTATTTCTAGATGGAGAAGATTGTAGACCATTTGCTATTCGGTTTAAGGTCTAAGAAGATGGTAAGCGGGGAAATTTATGTTAAATTCGTCTTGGGTTAGAGTTTATAAAATTCATTATAGATAAATATAGTAATTTTGTAGATAAAATTGGAAAATATTTTAATTTTCTTTATAAAGAAAAGAATAACCTCTTATTACAATCATATTTTAAAAACGGTTTTCATTTTCCAAAATTTATTGAATTTATATTTAAGAATTAATTGCGGAAAAATAACGATTCAATCTAAGGAGCATCCTTGTTTTCATTTATTAAATCGTTTAGTGTGACAAAGCCTTATCCTTGAGCTCCTCAGCGCATGCTCAAAAATATGTACACATACTTTTTAGAAATTTTCTGCAGTAGCAGACAGACGTACCACCTAAGAGGAAGCTTAGAATTATACATTACTCATAAAACTTGATTTTTTTATATATTATAGTGTACATTTGTATTAATAATTGTTACTAAATATATATCGTATCCCCTGCAATCATAAGTGAATGTTATTTAATTGTAAATGCACATAGAACTTTGCATACACCGTGTCTGCAAAATTGTATGTGTATCGATTTTGTCAAAGGATGGGAGTCTTACAAGACAAATTAAATAGGATAATAAGCTTTCTTAGATAATATTATCAATAAGTTATGAGAAATTAAGTTATACAGAGTTAAAGATAATAAGTTACGTCTTAGGCTGCTCGCCATAAATATAAGTTAAGTTAAGCTAGTTACGCCTTATGAATGTACATATGTAGGCAATTATGTGTATACTTTCGTCTGTAAAATGGAGTTATAGCCTTGTGTGTCTTTTAACGAACGTTGGTTTGTAAGACATGCAACGTTAAGTTATTTTTTAAGATGGATAAGAAGAACTGTGGACTGGCCTTGTAACGAGGACCAGGAAACATCTCTTCGATCTAGTTAGGTTTTTCCTGACATAAGTATATTAAAGTCTAGGAAGTTATTTATCTAGGTCCGCTCAATAAAATAAATATAATTAAGGTGGTTGAGTAAATTAAAAACCGCAAAAGACTAATGGCTAATATTTTTAATTAAGAAACGGCAGACATATGGCTTTATTAACAACAAATAATAACATTAATTACTATTTATAACCTAATCAACCAAGAGTTGAATTAGCCTGTGTGTTAATATCAACAATATTCACTTATTTTTCAGCATTGGTTCCTTGTCACCTTCAAACAATTGTTTCCTCAAATCTTTATATTATTATGTAAACATTTTATTACAGGTTACACAATATCCTTACACAACAACTCCTTACAAATTTATTACATTACTTTTAATAGGTACGATATATAAAGACGACGGACTATTACCAATATAGGCCGTTCCATTCATAACTAGTAACAAATAACTACCAAATAGATTTCTTAAGTTCATGGTTTTATTAATCATATTAATTATTCCCCCCAAACAATGCTTCTGTCTGGGTGAATAATTCACACACAAGTCCACAAGTTGATTTGTTTATTTGTCCGTTTGTTTTTTTAACATTCCAATTGTAACTCTCGTTGCGTCTTTTATGTCCGTCTGCTCTCTTGTCCGTCTGTTATTCCGCCAGTTCTCAATGAATTGCAAAGTCCGGATGCGTTCCAAAATAGCGCAATCCTAAGATCTGTACAAAATGTAAAGAAAATTTTTTTTAATGAAGCAAATGTTCAACAACAAACATTCCATCATGACTTTAATATTGGTTTTTACAGGAATTCCGGGCATTATAGATGTAAAGTTGTCCATCTTTCCTATTAACAAGTCTTTGTGTAAAAAACTCTTGCTTATACAAAAACTATGGTTTGTATCAGTTTTCAATTATTGAATTTTAATAGCACTTATTGTATTACATCTATGGAAATGGTAAGTAATTCTAAAGAAATTGTTGTCTTACAAATGGTATCGAAGATGTCTAACGTTAGATTTTACAAAATGGGCATTCATTTGGAATGGCTTGGAGGATCAGTGTATCCTCTGGGACATTTCTTCTTCGGTTCGGATTCGGAAGATTATTTAGGAAGTCTTATAATATAGAAAAAGAGTGCAGAGTTTCTGCTGTTTATTTTAATTTAGACTTTTTTAATTTATTCAATTGTTGAAAATAATTAAACATCCCTAGGAATATATATAAAAAATATGCTATCAAAGAGATCATTTTGTATCGTCTTTTGTTAAATATTTTTACAATGCTTACTTTATAAATAGTAAGTGTATACATATCGAGACTCTTGTAAAAGGACATGAATTGAATCTAGGTAAACTTCGTCATTGAGACAGACAGACTTTATAATCCCAATATAACTAATAGATCTTTTTAAAAATCAATAAGACAGAGCTAGAAATTAAAATTCATGGTTGCATTAAAACCAGGCTTTGGGATCTTTAAATGTGTACAGCTTAATATTTTTCAATGACTCTATTTCTGGTTAACCCTGGACTCAGTTGTTACCTGCAGCGAGGCACGATATAGGGATTTAATAAGTAGCTTAAATTAGAATGTTCTGAAGACTTTGATTCTTCCATCCATACCGTCTTCACATTTTAGTTACCAAACTATGCATCGGATACATGACGACGAATACTCTGAAGACGCGAAGGAAGCGGACTTTAAGGGATCCATTCTTCAGAAGGAAATATCTGTGAAGCCGCGACACCAACTTTCCATTCCAGATATATGCTCAGATGCTGTCAAAAATAACTGCTTTCAGCCAGCTAGTTTCCTGAATAACTCGATAGCTTTTGCCTCACATGTTGTAAAGTGTAGCTCTCCAGCCTCAAGTCTAGACGAATCGACGTCGACGGCTCAGCAGGAGCCCAATCCCCACATGCACATCCAGGGTCAGCACATGATGGGTCCTGTGCCCGATCTTAGTTTCTACAACGTTCCCGAGTTCATCTCGGAGCAGGAGAAGCTTATGTTTTCGGATGCCGAGAGATTCTTAAGGTCAAAGGATAACGAAGTGTGCAGTAATGATTACAGCTATATGCACGACGAGTTTGCCATGCGCAAGTATTATCATCCTTTATTTGCCCATGGAATATGCCGGTGGCCCGGCTGCGAAATAGACCTGGAAGATATAGCGTCGTTTGTTAAGTAAGTCAATCCGTAACATAAAATTACTTTAAGGTTTTATACACATTAATTTATAGACATCTGAACTCCGAACATGGCCTGGATGATCGGTCTACAGCCCAAGCTCGGGTTCAAATGCAAGTAGTTTCCCAGCTAGAGTCCCATCTTCAAAAAGAAAGAGATCGCTTGCAGGCCATGATGCATCACCTATATCTGTCAAAGCAGCTTTTGTCACCCACCAAAATGGAAAGAAAGGTACTCACTTACCCGATGTTTTTCGCATCATATTAACGTTCAAGTTCATTCAAGGATGTACCGGGTAGAGAGGGCAAGTTTTGCAGAAGTCCGATCACAATAAATAGCATAGGTCGACCGATGCGCCAAACAAGTTCGCCCGGTCCTCTGAATCTCCCAATGGTTAATACAACCAACATATGTTCTATCAAAAAGAGAAATCATGACAAGAACTCATTTTCCATAAATGGTGGTAAGTACTGAACATTATTTGCAGCACGAATGTAACTAATTAATGTTTTGCTATCATTAGGATTGCCCTACATGCTTGAAAGGGCCGGTCTTGATGTGCAACAGGGTATGTAATCAATATTTTTACAAAGCTTTTCTTTAGTCAGATGAACAGCAATAAAATTAATGTTATAGAAATTCAACGGAATAGAGAATTTTACAAAAATGCTGATGTGCGGCCGCCGTTTACATATGCATCGCTCATTAGACAGGTAAGTTCAAATAAAAAAGTATAGTAATTGCAGTATCCATAGAGTGAAAAGCATCAAAATATATACTAAGGTATATTTTTTCTGATTTTATGTATAGTCCATCATAGATTCCCCCGACAAGCAGTTAACTTTAAACGAAATCTACAACTGGTTCCAAAATACATTCTGCTATTTCCGTCGAAACGCAGCCACGTGGAAGGTAATATAAGCACATTTCAATCAAGCATGTTTCTTAAAATATTACTTTAAGTATAAGAAACAATATAGTCTGTTATTCATTTCCGGACTATAGATATCATAGCAAAAAATTAAGTGATCTCAATTTACCTTTTTGCAAATGCACGTTCTCGTTAATTAAGCTTTTATTTTAAAGATATTTGCTTATTAAAACATTTATTTAATTGGAGAGTCTAACCTATAATGTACATCATTAGAATGCAGTTCGGCATAATCTGTCCCTTCATAAGTGCTTTATGCGTGTTGAGAATGTGAAAGGAGCTGTTTGGACAGTTGATGAAATTGAGTTTTACAAGAGAAGACCGCAACGCACCGCTGGCATTGGTAACAACTTAGCAGGTGCTACCAATTCGCCAGACACTAACTATTTTGTAGCTATGAACATTGGGTATGTGGGCTTTAAATAATTCAATATGAACTTTGCTCCAACTTCCTCAAATTTTGCTCTGTTAGTAAATACACGATATCAGCCACTAAATGCATGTTTATTAAAAAGATATTTTATCTGCGGTTATATTGTTATACGATATGAAATTATACGATTTTTTCCAGCAGTTCTTTAGGGGTTTAGCACCAATTTAAGGGGAGTTCGTTTGTCTGTCCGCGAAGTTGTCAGTCTGCTTAAATACAAGGTCGATGGCTTTTAAACTAACAAATGTAGGGGAACTAATCAAAATGTGCCGGAAATAATATAGTTGAAAAACGTAATGAAATTCCTTTATAAATGAAAACTTTTCTTCCTTTCCCGATAATGGATTTTCCTGTTTTTGACTCTTGTTGGTGCTCTTGGTTTATCAAACACATTTTATCTAAAACCCCAACTTCAATACCTATCGAAGAACGCGATACGTACGAACCTATCTTTGCACAAGTGCTTTGTGCGTTACGAGGACGACTTTGGCTCGTTTTGGATGGTCGACGATAATGAGTTTGTTAAAAGGCGGCACTTATCAAGAGGGCGGCCACGGAAGTATGAGCCTTCGTCTTCTCCGAATTCATGCCAATCTGGCAACGGTGGTGTGTCAACTGAAAAGAATCCTTGCGACAATTGTCCTCAGCATTGCTCAAACATGCCTGAGAATGCTCTGGATTCAAATAATCCAAATGAAATCGGGCGAATGGGTTGTCTTCCTTTCTGTGGTGGTAGTGATGGTTTAAGTAAGACATCTAAGGATTATTCCAATATGGATTCGAACCTAATCGAAGGCAATAGTCACTTAACCATGGATGAGTACTCATCCACAATGTACGAAAGTAGTGCCAATGAGCTTAATCGATAAATGAATACCTACATATTAAGAATTATTTAGATGCATTGTCGTAATATCTGTCTTTTTCAGGCCAATAGGTTCGGACTCGGAAATTATACTTGTACATATGCATAAACACATATATCTAAGTATACTTTCTTGAATCAAATCACTAATAAATTCAATTTTAAACTGAAAACCAAACTACACTGATAATAAATAAAACTTACAGTTATTTACTGAAACACTGTACCTTTAAAAATATTTCATATTATGCTAAGAATTACTAATGAAATTTGAAAATGGGAAAAAGACCAAGGTCTTAAGTATTGTTTAATTTTCAATTATATATATTTTCTTCTAGCAGGTACTTCGGTGGAGACTCAAAATCTTACATTTCCGATGAGTTTTCTACGTAATATATTTATTTATTTAATGCAGGAGAGACTTGAATACATGAAAAAATAACTCATAATGTTTAAGTTTTCCAGCTATCAATTTAGTTCTACCATACAACATGTTGTATGGTTAGTGGTTCTACGAACCAATACATATGTCGTCAACCAATTTCTAACGCCTATTGGAGGAACCAAATGAATCAAATAAATGCCGTATAATTAATGTTTAAACCAGTAGATTGCGTTTTTAATGTTATTTTTATTTCTAAACTGATTTATAAGCGAAACACCGCCCAAATGAGAAATAAAATCAATTAAAAAAAATATTGTTTTCCAATCATGTATATATAAATTATACATCTGATAAGCAGTAAAAATATCTACACAAATTCAACACATAGAAAACAACAAATCGGATAGCTACAGTTGAGTGTTACCGATTGTGAGGTGCCCGATGTCACAAGGACATGATTAATTTACTTTTTCTGTTTCATACTTCCCATATTACGATATTTTAAATTTACCGAATCCCGATCTTTCTAATTCTTTTTATTGATTCTAATCCACATTTGTTGTTTTATCTTATACCCATCGAATTGACGGTCATAAGATTACGTTACAGATTCTTTCTTCATAACGCTATTTTTCAGCCGAGTTCCAACCCTATTTTCACCAATGTTTAAAACTCGCAGTTTTTGGACGCGGCACAGGATGTTCACCTGGAGACAAGTTTCACACCTTTGCTGACATATTTTTCATTTACCATTGTTAAATTTCGGCACCATTTTTAAGCCGGTCTTTGCCTGATTATTATATATTCTAAATATAAATACTTTATTTTATTTTCTTAATTCATTTTAGGTGAAATTACGACATATTCGCTCCAAAAACAGCATTAAATTAAAATTTAAAAGCGCTAGATCAAGCGGGAAAATAGCAAAAATACCGCCAATGTGGCTTGGAAAACAGCTACAGCTACAACTCCCGATATTTTCCACACAAATATTCGATAGTACTAAAAAATATTAATACAAAATTTAAATATTATAAATACTTCCTAATTTACTGATATATTGCTTTCATTTGTTTATAATGTATCGACAAAGTATTATATAAACCTTTTAACTATAACGTAATAATAAATACAGCTTTATTTTAACGAAAAATAATAATGAATATATTTATAATGTCAATCTCACGATCTAAATCCACAATTTTAATCCATTAATCTTAATTAATCTTAAAACAGGACAAAATCTGATTACTCCTCTGATATTTACATACTCTTGTGCAAAAAGGTCAACAAGTCTAAATTTCTCGGTTTGATCTATGCTCTTTTGGCTGAAATTTTTTGTACCGTTTTGATGAATATTTAAGACTCAGTCGAAGTTGCTTTTAGCTCTATTTTTAAACTTTAGTTTAGGATCATTAGTTAAAACCGCCATGCTTGCACTATCGTATACTCGAGACTTTTAACTCGATAGTGTTCGCAAAACCACAACCAAATATTCGATATATCGATAATATCATAAGTGGTCAACTCAGCTCTAACTATTCGAGAGACGGCCACACCAACCACGAGATAAATATTTTTTGTGACATGAAAAGTGAGCAGGAACGTTGTACATGAATAATTGAAAAACTAAAATGGTTTCCATGCAATTCGTATTGCAACCGCTTCCGGGATCGGACGATCAATTCATTGAGAGGTAACTATGATGCTTGGGGCTCCGGTCTTACGCACATGTGAATGCGGGATTCCATGTATGTAAATGTGTACGTACGGCTGGCTGCATGTATTTCTTATGTGAAAATATGTACGTACGAGTGCCATTTATATGTATGTGTAGGAAGGAAGATATGTACATGGTCATTAGCGCGGAATGCGAGCATAGACACTGGCGGATGACCCTATGTAATTGTATCCCAGCAATACTGTAAACATTTACCAACTGCATTTGCGATAGCACTTTTGCAATTCGCACTTTTATGCCACAACTAATTTTCCAAACCATCCGTATAGATGTGCATGTGTGCGACATGTGAGCGTGTTCACCAGAGTATGTGTGCGTTTGTGCATGTGCATACATGCTGATTAATTTGCCCATTTTTTAACTATTCTAAGCAAAGTATTGAGGTATGTTTTTGGCAAACAATGTTGGGATGCACAGTGTGCAATGTACCCAACATAGGGGCAATGTTTCTGGTCAAAATCCATCCAGAATAATTTGCACATGTATGTTTGTAATCCGCAATTCGGCTTAAATTGGTTCCGCAGCACATGGTACTGAAATGTAAAGCGTTTTCTAGAACCGACAAACATGTTCGAACTTGTTTGGCTAATGCAGTCTTATAAAATTGCAGGGTTATTTTGATTATCGAAACAAAAACAGAAAAATTAACTCTGAGGAAGAAATGACATTTCACCATTTCCTTCCCAGCTTCTCATTTAAAAACCATTGACTAAGCCAAGGCATCCGTTTCAATTTTGTTTTATAGAATACGGGAAGTGTCTGAGAAAGTCAACAGATTTGGATATGGCACTCATCGCATATTCGAGCAGCTGAAAATTCCGGTGCGCGAAGTGGTCATTGGACCCACACACATTGGCGTCTTGCTGGAGGATGGAAAAGCATTTCGCGTGTCCTTCTCCATCAATTCAGAGAAACTTGACTTAACAAAATCTGACGCAAAATGGTAAGACAATAAATTAGTTCCTGGCAGCAGCGACAGTTTCACTTAACACTGCACTCTTTTCAGCTCCACAAGCGGAGGTGCCGGAACGACCAGTGCGTCGAAGGCGCCCTCGTCATCCCGACCGATGGCCCGGTCAAGAGCACGCCTCCTGCGCGCAACAGGTCGCTCCAGCTCCACTGGACAGGGTTCCGGATCGCGAAGCACGGGCGTAATTATTGGGGGCAACACTTCGACCCGACCCTTGGTTACAGTACCGGCCACGTATGTGCCGGAAGAACTTATATCCCAAGCGGAAGTGGTTTTACAGGGCAAGAGCAGAAATCTCATTATTCGAGAATTGCAGGTAAGTTGTCCCACATCTTTTTAGTTGAGATTGAGCCTTTGGGTTAGCAATGCGAAATACTTTCCTTGTTTTACAGCGCACCAACTTAGATGTAAACCTAGCTGTGAATAATTTGCTTTCTCGCGACGACGAGGAAGCGGAAGATACCGAAGAAGGTGCAGACAATTACGTGCCTGAAGACCTTATCTCATTGTTGGATAACGGCTTTAGCGGCGATAACAACAGCGTCATCATAGATCCCTCGGACGGACTCTTTTCGGAGGAGATATTTACCAACTATTCGAGCATTCGCAAGTAAGTTTCTAATCATTGTTAAGAAAATTTAATACAGTTTTTTCTTTAGTATTTTCTAGACAATATTTATTTGCTTTAATTCCCAAGGGATAAAAATCGTAACATTAATTAAAAAATGTCCCATTGCAGTTTGCTGTTTGACCGTATTCGCAGTGAGCGCAGTAATTCGACTGCAAACGCCGCTGACAGCAATCAATCGAGCCGCTCAACAACATCGGGCGCTGCTTTAAGTGGAAGTACTGGTCTTTCGGCTCAAATATCGGTTAATGCCGACCGAGAAGCCTTTAGCCGTTGGCGGGATCGCCAGTACTACGGACCGCGGCGTTGGATAAATAAAGATGATTACACTTGGGAGAAAGATGCTGGTAATTTGATCACACTCCTTGCATTCAGCATAAATAAAATTGTTAACTGGCCATAAATTACCAACAACTTAGATTCCAAGAAAAAGGAGCCTTCTCCAATGCTGTCTCCTATTTGGATATCAGAAGAGCTGCAGCCATGGCCGGAAAAGAGTTCGGTTCGCTTTAAAACTATCGGCGCTTTGTATTCGGAGTTTATTGCATTGTCAGAGAACGGAGATTTGTATCAATGGCGGTGGCAAGACCCAGAGCCGTACAAGTCAGAGGTAAGAGAGAAAACGTTTGCTTAACATTGTAGCTTAACGTAATCATTAGTATTTAAACAATATTTCAATTTTTATGGATATTTAAAAATTTATTAATTTGCAGGGGGAAAATGTGTATCACCCGAAAACTGCGGCTCTTAACATCGCTGAACGAGTTGAACTCATTTCGGCAAACTTCATCAGATGCTCTGTGGTCACAGAAACGAATCGCTTGGCTACGTGGATGGACGAACAACTGGGATACCTTGGAGCCAAGCTGGAGCACACGTCCTGCATATTCAACGAGTTCATTTCGGATCCTATCACCAAGATTCACGTCTGCTCCTTGTACACAGTTGTTCGCACCGACAGCAACAATATATACTGGTGGGGCGTTCTGCCTTTTGATCAGCGACGCTATTTGTGGGACAAGTTCCGCACAAAGACCAAGAAGCCCTTTAAGGCAGTCGCAACTGACATTAATGTAGGCGCCCAAGTGATAATGAAGAAATGTCCCATCTATCAATCTGGATCAATTGGATTTACTTGTTCCAATGGAGTGCCAAAGGTCGGGCAGCTTTTGAATTCGGTTTGGAACTTCACCGATGTGTGTCGCATGAAGATCATAAATATAAACACGAACTCGGGCGGCGAAAAGTCACAGGCTGCATCGGGAAGTAATGTGAGTGCCCATGGAATCACGCCGGATAAGGATTTGCCCAAGACAACAACCTTGCCCACTACTGCAACCAGCAGCAAGAACGGACAGTCATTCTCAAACAGCAAGGAATCTACAGATCGCATTGACATGCCGCCACCCCCGTCACCGGCATCAAGCACCTGCAGCGACACTGGCAGCGTCACATCGCACAAGCGCACCAAACGAGTGACCACGAAAGAGGACTCTAACGTCCCCCAGGAGAACAGGAAGGACGAAGAGCTGTGGCAGCTCAAGGATGTGGTGTTTGTTGAAGACAAAGTGGGTCCCGTGGGGAAAGTGCTCAAGGTCGACGGCGATTTTGTGGCCGTCAGGTTCCCAGCTATGAATGCAGCCGCCGCTGCTGCTGCAGCTGCAGCCTCCGCCGCCTCTGCAGCCTCTTCCTCCAATGCACCCTCAACATCCAAGGAAGAAGGCAAGGAGGACGATTGGCAACAGTGCCGCCTGCTACGCCGCGAGGACGTCCAGGTATTTCGCACTGCAATGTCGACCCGTGGTCCCGACTGGCTGCAAAAGCAGCCGAAAAAAATAAACGTCGGAGCCGATGCATCTGGTGTCCAGCTGCTGGCGCTGGCCGTCGACTCCCGCGGCATACACGTGGTCAAGAAGGTGCTCGGTAAAATCCACTACAGCCTGTATAACCTGTACAATAGCAAACAGGAGCAGAACTGCCTGTTCCCCACGGACTGCGCCTCATTCATTGGCTCCTCGCCCGGCAACATTCTAATGGCCTGTAACAATGACTGTAGCGGAAACAGCAGCACTATAGTGCTCCGCGATGGCAATGGGGCTCTGTATCCCCTAGCCAAGGACTGCCTCGGTTCGATTAAGGATCCGCAGTGGTTCGATTTGCCGCCAGTGAAGTCTATCACTATGGCCACCATCTCGTTGCCGGCAATGCTCTCGGGCGTAAATCTGAAATCCAAGGTGTGCATGACAGCCCTACTGTTTGATACCCAGAAGCTCATGCCGCACATACTGCGCTGCGATGTGAAGAACAGCTTCGCAGCGCTTAGCCGCCTGGAGAGAGAGGATCAGGCAGACACAGCCCTGGTCGTGGAGGAGCGTTGTGATGGTGCCCGCAATATATTCCATGCCTGCGTGATTATGTGTGCGCCATCGTCAAACAAGGACTCGCCACCAGATTCACCCAGCGGAGCCGCTGCCGACAAGAAGTCACTCGCAGGCGGACTCTCCGTTGCGCGGTCCATCCCAACGGTGTCGACAGGCGCGTATGTTATCAACGCTTTCGGGGCAAACGCAGCTTCCACCAGCGATAACTCGAGTTTCGCCACAATGAGCTCATCTGCCGCTGGATCCTCCGCCCCATCGGCAAGTCGAGATAGTCGGATTAATCTGCGCGATATGATGCACCGGTTAGTTAACACCGATCAGGCGGAACAGTCTGGCAGTAGCCAGCCCATGGCCAGCGCCAACGAAGACCACGCCTACATACCCTGGCCACATGAGGCACCGGCGGCCAGCAATCTGAGTGCCAGTTCTTCGCAGAACATTACCGATAGTATCGAAGACGACATTTCAAAGATAATTCCGTCCTCCTCCCAGAGCTCCATGATCTCCAACATAAAATTGGGATCGCCCAACTACACCTTCGACTTGGCTCAGCGCCGGGAGCATGCGTTACTGATTCTGCAGCAGATGTGCGTTAGTCCAGCATTGCGCCCGTATCTCTGTCAAATGCTCAGCACCAAAGATGCTCAAGGGCAGACCCCGTTTATGCTCTCCGTTTCGTGCCGCGCCTATGAGGCAGGAATTATACTTTTAAACACCATCCTCATGCTTTCCGAACAGGATTCGCAGCTCAAGGAGGCCATGATCTTCCCTAGTGGTTCACCGGCGGATCAGTCACCTCTGCATGTTATCTGCTACAACGACACTTGCTCGTTTACTTGGACAGGAGCCGACCATATTAATCAGAACATCTTCGAGTGCAAGACATGTGGACTCACAGGATCATTGTGCTGCTGTACGGAATGCGCCCGTGTCTGCCACAAGGGTCATGACTGCAAGCTGAAGCGAACGGCTCCAACTGCTTACTGCGATTGCTGGGAGAAGTGCAAGTGCAAGGCTCTGATCGCAGGCAATCTAACCAAGCGATTCGCGCTGCTATGCAAACTGGTTTCCTGCACGGATTTGGTCACGAAATTCAACTCCAAGGGCGAGTCAATTCTGCTGTTCCTTATCCAAACTGTGGGCCGACAAATCGTGGAGCAGCGTCAGTATCGATTTAATGTTAGAGTGCGAAATGTTGGCAACGCAGCCGGTGGAGCGAACGGCAGCAATACGGTTATATCCAATCGGAAGACCTCTTCAGTGGACATGGAGAGTGACATGCCAGATCACGATCTGGAGCCGCCGAAGTTCGCCAGGAAAGCGCTAGAACGTCTGCTTATCGACTGGAATGCGGTGCGCTCTATGATCATGAGCGGAGCGGAGAAGGCCGAGGTTAACGTCCACAATTCAGGTAACGCTTCCTCGGAGAGTTCCAACTCTGAGGGCTTCAACATGTTCATCCAGACCCAGCATGGATCCACGCTTCTCGATAAGTTCACACACAGCCTCATTGTCAAGTGCACCGGCGACCATCTGGACACGTTGCTGCTCACCCTTGTCCGGGAACTGCAGAACGCTAGCGTGGCCAATCGCTGCAAAGAGGCCGAGGAAGTGGCTCGTCGCTTTGTGCGCTCAGTAGCCCGCGTGTTTGTCATCTTTAATCTCGAGAAGCAGCCGAATCCAGAGAAGCGCAAAACACATACGTCATGTAACAAATACGTTCAGAGCTGCGTGAAAGTATTTCAGACGCTGCACAAGATTTCGATCGAGGAACTGGTCGAGGTCTCCGAAGCCCTGATTGCTCCAGTTCGCCTGGGCGTTGTGCGTCCCACAGCTCCGTTTACGATGTCATCGTCGAACCTGGATGTACGTGTAAATACAATCATAATGCCTGACTTTGTTATAAGTTGTAAATTAATGTATTTACTTTTTGATTCCTAGAATTCTGACGACTTGTTCAGCGTGGATCCTTTGGCACCCTCCAATGTAGAGTCTACGTCTGAGCAAATACTGGGGCACGATGCCGGCAACGATCAAAGTGCCAGTTTTAATATTCAACAAAACTACGATGTAGTTGCAATGGAAAGTGAGTTTACAGTTAAGAAAACAGAGAACTCTCTTAAATGCTTAAAAAAAAACCCCCTTCTCTTAATATTTAGCTATACGGGACGCCTCCGAATCGGAAGAAGTTATAAATCGTGAGACAAATTCTCATAGCCAGGACGATGAATTGATAGAAAATCAACGAAATGAGGATGGCATGCAAGACGATGAGAGCGACAATGACTTTACTTTTAATGATGCTGAGACCGAGTCCGATTCCGATGACAATCAGAGTAATCAGGAGGCGCAGAGAAGCGTTCAAACAGGGGCCACAGTTGGTTCGGAAACTGGTAAGTTAATGCGTCTATTCTCACACCCCCAAGTGATCCAACTAACTGAAACACTCTGACAGACTCAAGACTAATTCGTTCTATTATTATTTTGAAGATATTGGTGTCCTGTTTCTTGAGGATGAATCGGGAGACTCGTCCGCTCAAGAGGAAGACGGCTCGGAGGATGGCGAATCCGACGATCACTCCGACGAATTTAATTTCAATGACCAGCAACTCGAAAGGCGCAGCACAAATTCGAATGCTCGCAGTGACTTGGCGCCGCAAACGATGCAATGGGCAATAAGGAACCGAGACACTGCTAGGTCATCTGTACGGGTGCCCACTGGATCCAATATGGTTTTCATTGACCCAATGGCGCTGCGACGCTCCACTGTGCCGGCTAGCACTGCGGTCACCACACCCTCGATCGAGCCCCACACAATGGCGACAACGGCTAGCAACTTGGCCAGGGCATTTGGGATCACTATTAGGCAGATCTCGGAGCTCATAAGTATTTTATCTTACAACATTGTGAACGACATTGAAACTTCGCTCAAGATACAAACTGACGAGGCGATCGCAGTTCAGGTAAGTTAGGCATATGTTCTTCGTAAACTGCTCAAGAAGTTTTGGTTCATTAAGAAGTACCATATGCACCCCTTTCTTCTAAACCAACATTTAAATTAAAAACTAATTATGCAATTTGTATCTGTCAAAAGGCATTCGTTGAAAAGCGTTTAAAGGCCACCTGGGACTGGATGTTTACGGTAATGGACGGAACTGAGGCTCAGCTGAAGTTTGGAGCTTACTTGACAAACTACACAGATCCGAACCACCCGCTGCATCCGCTTAACCTCAGTGCTCAGGCTTCGAGTAGTCAGGCGCCGGCTCCTGCCACCTCAACATCCGTTGGAGTAAACATGTTGGGTAAGTGTCGAGCGTGCTGAGGTCTTAGATTTAATTACATCGCATATATATCTATCTGATCTAGGATCGAATTCCCGACGCGACTTTTTCACCTACTGCCTTTCACTGATGCGTGCCCACACCTCTGAGCACAGGGACGCCCTGCCAGTACTGGATATAACTGCCCTGCGCCATATTGGATACGTACTTGACGCCTTCGTTTACTATATGCGCAACGACACGGGCTTCTATGACAAGCAAGAGACTATATCCGGACGCGTAAACAATTTATCTTCGCCAATGGTGGAGAGCTACGATACAGATGATGAGCTAACCAATCTGGAAGACTACAGTGCAGAAGCACAGCAGTCGACCAGCACCAACCAGCCTTCCGGCAGCGTGGGCACTCGCCGGCACACTTTCTTTGCACGATCGGAATCTACATTGAGCCTGGGTTGCTCGGCACCGGAAGGGTTCGACCTTCCTCTGGATATGGCTATGCCACTAGCCGACAAACCTCACTTACTGCAGCCAAACTCAAAGCGTCAGGAGCTATTTGCCAATCTCCCTCTGCTGGTAACGACGGGTGCTAACAACGGCAACAACACCAACACAAGCTGTAGCGACAGCACTATTGATTACCCGCCCACAAGACTGGGATTTTCAAATTCCTTAAAAAGGAATGACGAGCATGTTTATGAAACAGTTCCGGCTAAAAATCAACAGCAGCCCATGGAAGTAACAATCAATATGGAGTCTAGCAAGACGACGGGTGATGGAAATACAACATATAAGGCTGAGGGCACTTCTGCGGACTCTAATATCTACGTACAATTAAAAAAGAAACAGGGTCCAGATGATTTCAAGTCTCATAAAGAAGCTGATGGTGAGTAGTCTCTATAAAGCAACGAATAATTTCAAAAATAATATTTTTTGTATTTTAGGTAATCACGGCAAGTTCGACAAAGTTGTTTTAATGGAAACCGATGATGTTCCAAGTACAAGCAAATCGACAGAAGCCTTAATGGCCACTCGGCCTGAAGTTATCATTGCCCCAAATAAGACCACTTCCTGCCCCTCAGCGGCTTCAGCGAATGCTGCAGCTCGTAGTGTTATAGTTCTGGCAGGCGGTTCGTGTCTGAAATCGGTCGACTCGGATATGAACGCGTCGTCTTCCGTCGCGAATTTAACTGCTGAACAAGCCAAATGTGATACACATCATCAGAAGTCAGCGCCGTCTCATCACCCGCTGTGTTTTCCAGGTCGCGGCTCTCTGTTTTACCAAAGTAGCTTTTCGGAATTGCCCTCGTGGAACTTTTTGTTAAGTCGTTGGAAACTAACATTAGATTTATTTGGACGCGTCTTCATGGACGATGTGGGCATGGAACACGGATCTGTTCTGCCTGAATTGCGCGGTTTCCCCGTCAAGGAAATGCGTTTCCGCCGCCACATGGAAAAGCTGCGCAACGGCCAACAGCGTGACTTGGTGCTATGCAAGCTAGAGAGAAACCGCGAGAGCTTGATTGTTCAAACGTTCAAGGAATTGAATACTCAGTTTGGCAACCAAAACCGTCGTTCTCAGCCGCCTATCACGTTTAACCGAGTTAAGGTGACGTTCAAGGACGAGCCAGGCGAGGGATCTGGTGTGGCCCGCAGCTTCTACACATCGATAGCCGAGGCCCTGCTGGCCAATGCGAAAATCCCCAACCTAGAGACAGTGCAGTCGGGTAATAACCACACCAAGTACGGAGTACCCTTCTCGAGCATCCTGCGTAGTAGAACGGTGTCGGGATCTAGTCGTGATCAGTTGACTCCACAGAGACGTGGCACCAGCAGCAAAATATTGTGGAGATCGGCTCGTGAAAGGAAGGTCCTAAATTTGGACGCAAGGCCATATACGCCTATAAATAATGCAGGTAAGACTATTGACTGCCGCTACAATAATTTATGGCTGCCGTGTAACCAGAGCTCGTAAATATCAGCGGACTTGATTGGGCTACTTGATACATTCTGTTTTTACTAAAGAGTTCTTTTTTTTTTTGTCTAGATAACGCTATGGCGGAAGGCATGAACGATCATTTGTCGGTCCATCTGCAACAGCTTGGAGAACGCTTGTATCCTAAGGTAGGTGGTGATGATCTCAATAAAATGCAGTTATTAACATGACCTCTCTAAATAGATCCATTCGATAAACCAAACGCACGCTCCGAAAATAACAGGGATGCTACTAGAGATACCAACGCCACAGCTTCTGTCTGTGGTCTCGTCAGATGAGACGTTGCGTCAAAAAGTAAATGAGGCGATCGAAATTATAACCTTCAAACAAAAAACTGATGCCAGTACACAAAGTAGTCAGCCAAAAAAAGCGCCTTCTGTTGTGTTGGTTGAGCCCGCCGATGACGATAATGAGCCACTGTTCTATTCTCCGGGCAAGCGGGGCTTCTATACGCCACGTCAAGGCTTTGCATCGTTCGAGCGCATAAATGCATTTAGAAATATCGGAAGGTAAAGTAAATTTTATACGTGATGTTTATTCGTATATTTATTCATTGTTTTTCTTGTTCTCCCTCCTCCGTAGACTCATTGGACTTTGTCTATTGCAAAATGAATTGCTTCCGCTGTTCCTGCAGAGACATGTATTAAAATATATCCTTGGGCGTAAAATTAAGTTCCACGACCTGGCATTTTTCGATCCAACATTATACGAATCTTTTAGGCAAATTATTCAAACAGCCCTGACAAAAGACGGCGAAGAAACCATTAGTAGAATGGAGTTATGTTTTGTGTAAGTATTTTTGCTTGTTAAATATGCAACAGAGATGCAAAATAGTAACCGTTATATTTTTTCTAGGATTGATTTGATGAAAGAGGAGGGCTGTGGGAACAGGGAGCTAATCCCGGGAGGTCGCGATGTTGCAGTTACTGCGAACAACATATTTGAATACATAAGACGCTATACGGAATATAGATTGATCAAGTCACAGGAAAAGGCACTGGAGGTATGTAATCGGGATATTTATTTATGCCGATGTATCATATTGTAGGTCGTCCCTAGTATGTCATAGTAATATATGTTCTTATTGTAGGCATTAAAGGAAGGCGTCTTTGACGTTTTGCCCGATACCAGTATGAACAGCTTAACAGCTGAGGATTTGCGGCTGCTGCTGAACGGTGTCGGTGATATAAATGTTTCAACATTGATTTCATACACCACCTTTAACGATGAATCTAGCGAGGGTCCGGATAAACTGTTGAAATTCAAGAAATGGTTTTGGAGTATTGTTGAAAAAATGAATATTTTGGAGCGTCAAGATTTGGTAAAGGCAAACAAATTTAAATAATCGGAACGAATTCTGTAAAGTCTATTTTCTCTCTAGGTCTACTTCTGGACTGGCTCGCCTGCTCTGCCGGCATCGGAGGAGGGATTCCAACCCCTGCCATCGGTGACCATAAGACCTGCAGATGATTCTCATCTACCGACTGCGAATACATGTATATCTCGGCTGTATATCCCCTTGTACTCCAGCAAATCAATTTTACGCAGTAAAATGTTGATGGCCATTAAATCCAAAAATTTTGGATTTGTTTAAGCAAATGAAACACTTCCCCATGTGTAAAAGTTTTGAATTCGTTTCTAGGTTTTCTTTGTCATATTTAATCACACCATTCCCATTTCTGAATTATAATTTCTATTAAATTAATATATTTTTTTCTGCACTTTTGGAAAATTTACGTAACATCATTCGAAGCGATTGGCGTCGGTCATAACTGAAACCATCTGGTCTGGTCTGGAAGTTTCTAAAAAACAGAAAATATAACCAAGAAAACGGCCAATTAGGTATTAGGAAGCCTATGTTTTTTGAAGTATGACTTATGCACATGTATATTTATCGATATCAATTCAATAGAAACTTGAAATAAACAATAAACTATAAGTCCATATGGAAATTATGTATAATACAAAAAGAAGTAGTGTTTTATTGATTTTATTATGCACTAATCTAAATAATCTCACCTAGGAGACTCCCTGGCGAATCTCCCAGAAGACTCTTAGGCGACTCTCCCAAGAGACTCTCAGGCGACTCTCCCAGGAGACTCTCAGGCGACTCTCCCAGGAGACTCTCAGGCGACTCTCCCAGGAGACTCTCAGGCGACTCTCCCAGGAGACTCTCAGGCGACTCTCCCAGGCGACACTCCCAGGAGACTCCCAGGCGACTCTCCCTGGAGACTCCCAGGCGACTCTCCCTGGAGACTCTCAGGCGACTCTCCCTGGAGACTCTCAGGCGACTCTCGCAGGAGACTCCCAGGCGACTAAATATCTAATTAAAATGAAGCCAGTAAGCTAACTTTAGTAATCTTGAGTTGGTACACCCCATTTTAAAACTCTGAATCGATCATTACTCCTTTTGTTTTTAGTTTGGGCAACTTTATTGAATATTCGGAATCGATGATGCACTATTTTAACCCTAACGTCATTGGAATGGCAGATGGCAGATTTTTGTCGTTTTAGTTTCCCGATTATGTGATATAGTCGGCTATTTTATCAATTCTAAGCCGTTGATTTTGAATTTGAGCATCTCAGAGTATAAAATATGGTGAACAAATAACTTAAAACTTGTTCATTGAATTATTCCATTGAATTTCGAAGAATAGACGGAACTACATTTAAAATACCCTCGCTTCAAGTTTTATATAATACCTTCCAAGTAAGAGAATAAGATGCTTTTAATACAAAAAGAACACAGGCATGAAATTATTTAAATTTAAAAAGAATTCTGGTCACAGTAATTCAATTTTTCGAAAATAATAATATTATCTTCAGAATGTTTTACACTTTTTACATTCTTAGAGTAAAGTTAACTTATATATTATTATATTAATTACTAATTTTTATTACTACTATTTAGAACCGTAATACAGTTTAGACTAATGGTCACTACATACGCCATTTCCTGGAAACACAATATTATCTTACATTTCTTTTCTAATGCATAAGGTACATCGGACAAGCTAATTGGAGTTTTAGGTTGATCAAATTTTTTTCCTTACAAGTAAAAACAATAATAATAAAAAAAAATAAACATTGGGGGTGATGCAATTATTCAATTATAATAGGAAATTGTTCAACTTCTTCGCACTCCTTATTGAAACTGGTAATAAATTCCTGCAATTTAGCCTCATGCTCGACATCCTTGCGTGGTCGTTTCAATTGCTGTTTCTTCTTTGGAGAGTCGACGCTGTCTTCCTGCAAGCCCTGCTCGTTCTCGTCTTCAGATGAATCGGTTTCAATGTACAACACGTGCACTCGCTGCTTACGCTTACGCTTGGGTCGCTCCTTCACATACGTTCGCCTTGGTTTCTGAAAAGAGCGATTTGTTGGAAATATTTTAATATAAATATTAGGAAGGGGTTGTTAAACATTCAATTGAATAAAATGATAATTATTATTATTAATTAATTGGCTTACTTTAAGTAAGGTAGAAATATCTTGCAATTTAACTAGTTCTATAGGCTTTGCATACGTATTTGCATTATTTGTGCGAGCGGCTTACTACCAAACAAAGATAGCTTGGATCTTTGCGGCCCTGTTGGCTCAACTGTGACTATTAACGAGTCTCAGCTTTTATTAATCTGGCGCTAATTGATCAATGACAACACTTTGGACTGCGTAGTGTCGACATCTTCATTGCGCTCAACAAAGAAAATAAATAAGCTTTACCTTTTTGTCAAATGTTGTCTCCAATTCCTCCTCTTCATCCCTAAACAATCCGATTGTTTCGTCTGCAGCCAGTGCAGGTTTTCTTCTCGGTGGCTCTTTTTGCGCTATCATCGTGGAGCACAGAGCTTGTCTGATATCACGCTGATATAATGGCACCTCCCCAAAGCAATCCTGACGCAGCGAATCGGAGGATCCCTGTGGAAGCTCAATGTCCATGGGCCGCAGCTCTCCCAGTCGGTGGAGCTTATCGTGCAAAGTCTCGTTTTGACTCAAAGTTGGGGAGCGGTTTGTCACTACTTCGTTCTCCGTAAGAAAATCCTCAAAACCAAATAGGTTTTGAAAGCTTGACGCACATGGTTCAGTGGGTTTCGTAGGTTGATCTTCACATGGCAAAATCTCGTCATATCCAAATAGGTTCGCTCGTGTCTGACTGCGTTGTCGTATTGGCGATGCAGTGACCTCATTGAGTGAAGTGATTCCTTTCGAGGGAGTGGCTTGCACATTCTTTTTCCATGACGGCAGCACCACCACATCCAGAATGTTGATGTCTTGGAAGGGCCTGCGCTTCTGCAGACTCTTTCGAGGATTTGGCAAGTGGACAAAGCTATCAGTATCATCCACATTCTCTGCGTTCTGTTCATTGGATACTACTGTTCTGTTGGCCGTGGGGGGCGGCCGATTCTCCTCATTGGAGTCGTCCGCAGTTGGGCAAGACTTGTTCAAAGTGTTCAAGAAGCTCTCTTTCTCGTTCACAGGCGCCGCATCTTCCGGTCCTTGTGTATCCGGCACATAGACGTGACGCGGTCGATGCGTATGGTCACTTGAGTACGATGGCAGATTAGAGGTATTAAAGCCAAAAACAAATGTATTTGGCATTGCCGACTGGTCGGAAACGCGCCAAGGGGAAACACCTCCTCCCGGACTCGCTGCTGAAACTGGCGAATTGCGAGGAATCGGGGATATGACATGGGTTGTTGAACTGGCTTCGGGTGCCGTGGCAGCCTTGCTGTTCAGCGGCGTGCTTACAAACTGGCGAGCCATGTTTAGCAAGTCACGACGCCTGTTTGTCGAATGCTGGTCATCTTGCGCCTTGGTCTGATTTAACAGAACGGAACGGGCCAAATGGCTGTAGGCGCCTTCGCTGATCTGCTTGGAAGTATTACTCTGGACTGAAGGATTCGGCGGCGCATGCACCTGGACGGGCACTTGAATAGGCTCAGTGTAGACTTCCTCCGCATCGTTACTTAAATCATCCTCGGGCTCGTAAATCGGCGACAGGGCCCGTACAGCTTCTCGCTGCTTCAACGGTCTGGGATTCTTGGCTTCCACTTTGGCGGTTTCTGCCGCCAGATTTTCTAGAGAGCATTGTTTCCGCTTGCCCACTGGCCGCATTCTATTCCTCTTAGCTCTTAGTTTCCCGCCCGCTTTGGAGGGGATCATCACGCAGGCCTTGCCATTCTTCACCAGACGCTGGATTATGTCCGCGGCTGGATCCTCCCTGTTATTCTCATCTTCAATTTGGGACTGGGAGAGAAACTCGTAAACATTTCGGGTCACTGAGGACCTGGACCTCGTTGGCGGCTGATCTCTGTGAAAGAAGCGAGCCTTTTTAGATGTCGAATCCTCTGCCACTGGTTTGGTGGGACTGATTTTGTTTAGGCGGGACGATATTTCTTTGGGGCCTGCAAATAAGTCTATTTTTACAAAAAAAGTCTTTCCTTGCATCTGAACAGTTCTACTCACCCGACAACACCTTCTTCTTGGTGGGTGGAGGTTTTGGTTTTGTAGGCCTCTTCCTGGGAGCGCACATCGTGGAGTTGCGAGCAGGCTCAAAGGCGCTGTCATCAAGATAGAGTTCCCCAGATATGGGACATTCTAGAATTTTTAGGCGCTTTATTTTAACTACGCATTTCCGCAGGCGACTCGGCGGCTTTGTGGCTGACGAAATAGTTCCGCTGTCATCTTTCGGCACAGGTTTTGCAGATCTTTTTGTACTGATTGCTCTCACGGGTAAAACGCGCTGCGTAGCCCTTGTTTTAACCATTTTCATTTAATTTTAATTTGTAATTTATGTTAGGTGCATTTCGTGGACAGTGTACAGTTGAGCGGGTCGATAACACAATCGATATACATGCTCCGATTGGTAAACAATAATATCGATATATTTATTTTTGAAATAATATGTGACCTTTTTCATGTCTTTTCTAATTTCTTTGGGCACACTATATATAGTGATTTTGCTGTAAAAAGTTTTTCAGCAGATTTTTCTTGTGCTAAAACCAGGCTAAATTATCCAAAGGGTGTTTTATTTTAAGAGCAATTAGGCGGCGAATACGTGGAGTTTATCCCCTAAGCTGGATTTTTTAGGGTAAATTTCAACATTTTGAGATTTTTTAGGTTGAAAGTCAAATGTGCATCTGGCAACACTGGGCGGACTGAGAACCAGATGATAATAATGTAAAAAATAAATAATTAGCTATTTCCAAATAATCCAAATTCCAAATTCCTTGCGTTCGCGTGCGTGTTTGTGTCGCTGGACTACAAACCTACAAACAACAAAGCTACAAGTATAGCAGGAAAAACCGAAAAAGGAAAAATCCCAAAATCGAATCGAGTGAAAGTTTTCCCGTCTTTGTTTTGTAATTGTAATTTTCCTGCACTTGCCTGCCAGCCCGCATTACTGGCAATATTGGATCGACGACTATATATTGACGCTGCTGCGGGCGCGGGTGGCTGACAGTGATTATAGCAAGAAAGATTTAGTTATATAGCAATCGCTGGCCGATTTCTTGGCCCTATTGTGATTTAGCTGGCTGTGTGACAGTGTTATATATTTAAATCGAATCGAATCGCTGTCGCGTTTTCTGGGACTGCTGCAAAAGGCCTTGCGAACTTCTGCGCCAGGTACTGTGGATGGACGGGACGAGCTGTGGGTAGCGGGGTGGGTTCTTGGGTACGGCGGAAGAGGGCAAGTCCCAATAAGAAACTAGCGCGAAAACCCCCTTGCACTGCACCCCCCGCATACATACAAACATATACTAAATGCCTAGGTGCATCGCACACATGCATACACATGCCCATACCCACGAGCGAATAATGGCAACAAACAATTGTGAGGCGACCCCGTAGTAGTACCAATACCAGTGCCTATGTTGTGCCCCAATCCCAGGAACAGAGACTGAGGCAGTGGCAGAGGCAGAGACAGAGACAGAGACGGGGACCGAGACCCCGAAGGCTGACTGTGACGACACCATGGCAAGTCGAGCCAATTGCAGATGTATCTGTGGCTGTATCTGCGAATTATGTCTCAGGGTCAAGGACACTGCTTGCTACCCCCGTTGTTTGACCTTATTAACAAGAATTTCCATTCGCGACACGCAAGGCAGGCAGATGATTTCAATACCCTTATTCCTAGATGACAGTTGTAGCAGAGTCAAATCGTCCTACAAACGACTTCAAAAGCTGAACTATTATCCTGCAGCGTAGCAGAGTAACAGTGCACTCGGATAGCGAATAGCTTTCAAAATAAGAATTTGTAATTGATTATAAGGTAGACAAGGTAGATTGTTTGGTTTATTTATTGACAAAATAGTTGAGGTTTATGAGTATCGGGTTTAGCTTATAGGCTACTATTCTTAGAGTTAACTTCAAGGAGAATAAACGTTTTGCTCTAGGAATTGGGGAACGAAGTACTGTACTCCTTACTCAACAAACAATCATTCATTGACAGAGCAACTACATCACTGTGGCTGGCTCCGCGCACAAAACGATGTGCGATACCAAAGACGATGCGCAGAAATGGAAATGTGAAATTTGCACCTACGAGAACTATCCATCCTCGCTGAAATGCACCATGTGCCAGGCGTCGAAGCCGTTGCTCAACGAGGACATCTTCCGGTAAGGCCATCCTATCCAAATCACACAGAAAAACCTCTTTCATACCGACTTTTTCGCTTCTTGCAGGTTAAGTCCCGCCGCCCAGGAGAGCAGCGCCGTTGCGGAGGAGGCAGCTGCTGTTGAGCCCACGCCCACGTCCACGTGCTACTCGCTTCAACAGAGTCAGGCAAGGCAGAGCAACGTGGCGGACAGCGAAAAGTGGCCCTGCAAGGTCTGCACCTATCTCAACTGGCCGCGCAGCCTGCGCTGCGTGCAGTGCTGCACGAAGCGTGGCGGCGAGGCCATTGATCGCGGCAGCGACAAGAATAACGAGGCGGATGCTGATCGGGCTGGCGAGGCGTTGCAGGCGCTCCGGATCAGTGGAACGGATAGTGAACTGGGAGGGTGCGCCACTGAAAATCTGACTAATAAGCCAGCCCAGTTAATTGGGGCCACAGCCTCGAATCGGCTGAACCTTAGTCCGGGCATTGACGATGCCACGCACCTGAACAATCTCGCCAATGCATCCCACAACCAGTCGCGTTCGCAGACTCAAAACCATCAGCCTGCCCAGCTTCAGCAAATGCAGTTACAGCTTCAGCAGCACCACGCGCCGCAACAACGGGAGTCCTCATCCTCAGCCACTGACGTGCCGCAGCAAAAGCCGTGCTATGTGGCCAAATGGGCGTGTAACGTAGGTTTAGTTTAGCCTTGCGTACTTCCACTAACTTAACAATTGTCGCTCCTCTCTTCTTCACAGTCGTGCACCTACGAAAACTGGCCGAGGAGCATCAAGTGCTCCATGTGCGGCAAAACAAGGGAGCGTGAAGTCAGTGGATCGCAGAACGACTTGCACGCCTCCTCAAGTCTGAACATTCAAGAGGAGCACCAGCAACAGCAGCAGCAACAACTGCAGCAGCAAAGCGTGGATACCGTCAGTGTCAATAACTCATTCAATAAGAAGCACATTTACCAACTTGGTGAGTCCTGCCCTACTGCATAGAAACGTTTATGCCTTTTATTAACTGCCCGTTTGTTAGGTTCCTCGGAAACCATCAACAACTGTGATACGCTGCAAGAGCGACAGGAGCGCCGCCAGCGTCAAATCCGACGCCAGGTGGACTGGCAGTGGCTGAACGCCTGTTTGGGCGTCGTGGAAAACAACTACAGCGCTGTGGAGGCCTATCTCTCCTGCGGCGGCAACCCGGCCCGCTCTCTGACTAGCACTGAGATCGCGGCTCTTAACCGCAATTCGGCCTTCGACGTGGGTCACACGCTGATCCACCTGGCCATTCGATTCCATCGCGAGGAAATGCTGCCCATGCTGCTGGCTCAGATCTCTGGTTCGGGGCCAGGCATTAAGCGCGTGCCGTCCTACGTGGCCCCCGACTTGGCGGCCGATATCCGTCGCCATTTTGCCAACACCCTGCGCCTGCGAAAGTCCGGTCTCCCCTGCCACTATGTGCAAAAGCACGCCACCTTCGCCCTACCCGCCGAGATTGAGGAGCTGCCGATCCCGATTCAGGAGCAGCTCTACGACGAGCTGCTCGATCGCGACGCCCAAAAGCAGCTGGAAACCCCGCCGCCAGCTCTGAATTGGTCCCTGGAGATCACGGCTCGGCTTAGCTCTCGGATGTTCGTTCTTTGGAACCGGAGCGCCGGCGATTGTCTCCTGGACTCGGCCATGCAAGCCACCTGGGGCGTTTTCGATCGGGACAACATCCTGAGGCGGGCACTCGCGGATACATTGCACCAGTGTGGTCATGTGTAAGTACTATCGCAGAAAAAATCCATGCACAGACTTTTATGTTGGTCCTTAGGTTTTTTACTCGTTGGAAAGAGTACGAGATGCTACAGGCCTCGATGCTACACTTCACGCTGGAGGACTCGCAGTTTGAGGAAGACTGGAGCACACTTCTATCGTTGGCCAGCCAGCCGGGCTCATCCCTGGAACAGCTGCACATCTTTGCGCTGGCCCACATTCTCCGACGTCCAATCATCGTGTACGGTGTCAAGTATGTGAAGAGTTTTCGCGGCGAAGACATCGGCTATGCGCGCTTTGAAGGTGATTTTCATGAGCTTTTCTTAGCACGCATTTCAGTTAATATACTGGGCTTTTAGGTGTCTACTTACCTTTACTCTGGGATCAAAACTTCTGCACCAAGTCACCCATCGCCCTAGGCTACACCCGCGGTCACTTTAGCGCCCTAGTGCCGATGGAACCCTTCACAAGGATCGATGGACGGCGCGACGACGTGGAGGATGTGACATACTTGCCGCTAATGGATTGTGAGCTCAAGCTCTTGCCTATTCATTTCCTCACCCAGTCCGAGGTAAGGAATTAATAATAATTTGAAAAATAGGCCTTTTAGTCTACGAGGATTTTATCTTGCTACAGGTGGGCAACGAAGAGACCATGATGCGCCAGTGGCTGGACGTATGCGTAACCGATGGCGGTCTCCTAGTGGCGCAGCAGAAGCTCAGCAAACGGCCGCTATTGGTGGCTCAGATGCTGGAGGAGTGGCTCAACCATTACCGCCGCATTGCGTAAGCATGACTTGAGAAAAAACACGGAACTTGCTGATTAATCTGTGTTTTTTCTGTTATTGCAGACAAGTGATAACGGCGCCCTACATTCGTCGACCCCAAATCACACACTACTCCAGTGACGGCGACTCGGATGAGGAATAGATGCAATGGCTCTGCGTCTGCGTATATATTTGAATACCAATATTTTGTACTTTCGCCGATCGATGGCAGCAGATGCGGATGTTGAATTGAAACGGACACGTGCAGATCCTACACACACACTTGCACCCACAGTTAGCTAATGGAAACTATAGAGAATACAAAGTGCATACCATATATGCGTGCAGTTGAAAGAGTTGTAGTTGTAACTAAATTGAAAGCAAAACTAAAGCTTGAGCCGCAATGTACGAAAATACATTGATCGACGTATGTATATCATATCCGTTCCCAACTCAACGTTTGTTGATTTTAGTCAAATTTATTCACACTGCGTCGACCAGAAGAGACAGGAAGAGCATATATGTATGTAGAAAACGAAATTGAAGCTATACACTATACTAGTAGATCTAATTACACTCACATTTGAAACAATCCATTAATTAAATACGTGGTCGTATTTGAAGTAGAAACCGAAGAGGGTATAGGAGAAGGCATCCCTTGAATGTGGGCTTGAATTATTGAAAATCTCGATGTACTATTAAATTTTATTGGGTGGCAAAACACACGCAACATTACATTATCGTGGGTGAATTATGAAAGTTTCTAATGCAGCGGCATTGAAGGGTTTATTGATAGTTTTTAAAACACTTTTTGGAATTATGAATCATTATACATTCATGCCTATACATATAATATATTTAATTATATATACATATATATAACATATATAGAAATCCTATGGTTCTAGAGAGTTGAACAAAGGGCCAATAACATAATGAATTTTATTCTAACTGTATTATAAATGGAATTTTATCTCATTATTATTTTTGTTAGTAATGTTATTACAATTATTATTATTATTACTACATTCTAAGGAAGCTTATTGTGCAAATGTACACGCAAAACGCATGAAAAACAAAACTTATTTAAATAAAAAGTTTTAAGTAAAAGATTAAATTTGAATTCAAGTTATATTTATCATGGTGATTATGACGTCAGGGCTTATTTATGCTACGGTTTATTAGAGCTTCAATATTTTTAACAGTAATGTCTTTTATGGTGAATTGATAGTCTTAAATACATATAATTAGATTATTATTGATCCGCGTTCTTTGGGAAAGTGAAAAGTGAGAGACCTTAAAATGGCATTAACTCAATATTGAACAATCTCGACATACTAGGGCGTTTTTTAAGATTGTTTTAATTGAAAGATTATTTTGACCATTTTATATAAAAATAAATTTCAGAAATTATTAATCACAAATTTTACAATCTTTTGTGAGATAACTCGGTACCTAAAGTTTGTGTAACTTTATGTGGTCATGAAGAGGACAAAATAGAAAGGCATATGATATCCGATCCCACTTTTAAATACCTTTTTAATTGTACTTATTTAAATTTAAATTAAAAAAAAATTACATCTTTACAGCAATATTTTTTTAATTCAAAATCCAATTCGCCACCAAATTTCGCGCTCAGTTTTTGGGTATATATTTGGTATTATTCCGATTTTGATTTCACTTCGTTCTTTGAAAAGCACGAGCTAGAGATGTGTGCGGAACGTGTTTTTATTACCGTGCCGTGAAGTCGAAAGCGTGCACCTCACGTGCCCATCTCTAGGCCGAGTCGCCGTATCTCTCAGATACTTTTCGGTTTTGCTGCTGTCGGTGTCGTTGCGTTGTTGCTGCTGGTGCGGTGTTTTTTCTGGTCGCAGCTCCGATTGAGAATAAGAATCAGACGAGTAATAATATTAGTAATAGCTTCATCGGTGCCACGAGCGAAATACGCACCCAAATTAATCGGAAAGTCGTCTTTTTTGAACACACACCGCTGACCACTCTCTTACACTCACACTCACACTGAAAGAATCGCGCTACGCAGATTGCGAATGCATACGGCGAAAGATACAAATAGAAAAAATCTAAGCAGAAGAAAAATTTTGTTAGTGAAGTGAAGAGGAAGTAGTGGTGACCTGTGCGCGTGTATTTGTGCTTTCCTCGTGCGTGTCATCTCGTCTCTGTGGTGCTCCTCTCTGTGTGTGTTTCCCTCCCCCATTTTGCAGGCGCGAGTGCGAAGAGCATAGCAGTAGCTGTATCTCGCCATGGGTAAGTTATCTGCCGACACCGATACTCTCTCTCTAACTAACGCTCCCGTGTGCCGTGTGCCGTGTGGTGTGTGTGTCTGCGCAATGCCAACGCCAGGGGGTGGTGGGTGCTCCGATAGCAGCATTATGGCATTATCGGCATTAGCAGGGTATCGTATCGGGAGTGGTTATGAACCTGTGCGAGGTGGTGCTCTCATATTTTCCTTCCTCTCCCACTCGCACTCATCAATCAATACCTACTACTGCTGGCCAGCTGAGAGCGCTGGATCTCCTCTCTAACACGGCCCCCGCTCCTGCTCCCACTCACTCACACCACCCCACGGTCGCATATGATTCCACGTCCACTCCCTATTTTAATTTCTCAGCTGCGACTGTGGCGATGACGTCAGTGTTGTTGTAAGAACAAGTTTCGTGTTTTCCTCTTTGAATTTTATTTCTTATGTTACGCCCCAAATCGAGGTGAGGCGGAGAGGCGGCAGGGAGAATCCGAAAACCTGACCGAATAAACCTCAAAGTGCTTGTGCATGCAACTGCAATTACACACGGTACCGTTAGGGCGCCCCGCCGCGTGAGAGCGGCAGTGCTCTCGAATAACCTGTAAACCAGTAAACCAGTAAACCCCGTTCGATGTGAATGAGCTTTTTTTTTTATTATATTCTTACATTTTCTGCGTTCTCCGGTTGCCGCTGCAAAGGGCTCTTCTACCGTTATCCGAGACATGTACTCGTACTTGTATTGTCAATGATTAATTACTCGAATACTCCGCTACTGTCCCTAATTGAGTTCATGTGCATACACTGCGAAATTATGAATGGTTATTTGAAAGAAAAAAGGCTTGAAAGTAATTAAGCCCTTAGGAAACGATGAAAAAATGATTAAGAAATTTACTTTCTGCAGCTGAAAGCTAAAAATATTCTAAATAATACATGTCCTTTTAGTAAGTCCTATAGATTTATAATCCACATCGGATTCTGTTTGGTAGGAAGTTAATACTATCATATTTTTGCTGGTTTAATCAAATAAATATGATTTCATAATTATACAATGAAATGGCTTTAAGTATTCAAGATGGGTTCGCATTGGAAATGTAAGTTATAAAGTGTTAAGCCATGTAAGTTAACAAAGTACTTACATTTCCTATGTGCACACCTCATTTTTTTCCGAGTGGATTCGGCCCGGACTACAAGTAGTCGCATGCGTGCCTAAAATGCCTAATTGACTTGGACTTGGATGGAGTCGGAGAAGTGGACGTCGTTGTGGATGTGGTTGCGGACCCCATAACGTGCAGTCGTTGCTCCTCGCCCCTAAAAGGCTCAACAATAGCCATCTAAAGTCTCCATCTCCGGCTAAAGCGGCAACAACTGCTCGACATGAACTCATGACAAGCACATTGACTTCCACTGGGTTTCCTTTTTCGTTTGCTCGAATGAAAATGAAATGAAAATGAAAGGGGTAGAGCCTCGTTCCCTCTCCACCCACCACCATCCCGACGTCACATCCCATCCATCCCGCGCTCATTCATTTAGTCGGATTTTTCTCATTTATTTTGTCCGTTGATTTGTTCGTGCCTGTTGTGCATTCGCCTGCATTTCGTAGTGTTTCGTAGCGTTTCCCAGGCGGGGTTATATGGGTCAGAGCACTTGCCTAGAAAGTGGCATCTCCTCTTATGTCTCGTGCTCGCCCCCGCCACCTCCGTTGCCTCCTTCGTTGCCTCAACCGCCCCCGTCCCGCCTCAACCCGTCCACTTGCCTAATTGAATGCTATTTTCGTAGGCTGCAGCGTCATCAGCTGCACTTGTGTGTGGCGGCTGCTCTTTTCACTTTTCGTCTAATAAGCATACAGGAAGCACTTTCAAATCGACCGAAGCACCGAACTTTGGGTGTACTTATATCCAAGTATGTGTGTACATATATAGTACGTACGATGCGTCAGGTAGCACAGCATAAAAAAGCACTTGCAAAGCAATTTAAATTTGATGAGTAATGCGTGGAACACTTATGTATATACAGACCATAGCTGTGATGATATAAAATGTTGAAAAGCTTCATTATACAAACGAAATGATTTTATTTCACTAATATGCTGTGGTATGCTAGTATTTTAAATTAAATTTAATTTAAATTCAATATCAGCAAGCATAAAACATCCTTTTCTTAAACCATTGCATACTTTCTGGCGCTGCACCTCCTTGATGCTTGAATACTATTTCAGTGATTAATTAAAAGAAACAAATTTATTTCAGTGAAAGGAGGAAAACTTGTTTTATGTCGACTTACCACAATTATAATACCAAATATCAAAACAATAGAAGTAAAAGGCAAGTTCCCACCAAAATGTAGTGCCACAGACCTTACGCTCTCCACTTTGTTCGCTATTTTTGTGGCCACAGCTGTTGATTCGTTTATTTTTTTGCTCAATTTGTGTATTTTATGCTGCTGCTCTTCACAACTAAAAATGTTTGTGTGCGTATAAACAGAACCGTTCGTAGGTGGAGGAATCGTGGGCGTGGAATGCACAAGAGAGCGATGATGTTTGCTTTCGGTTTTATTTATTGTCTGCCAACTAGGCTCTTTTCCAGTCATGTCAGAGCGACGTTCCCACAGTGCTTGCGCCTGACTGCTCACCTGTTTCCGTCCCTCGCCTTGCATTGTCCTTGACATTATCCTCCTGAAATTCAGTCAAGGATTTGACGCACTTGCTCCGGGGTGAACTCGCACAGTGCGCATTGAGTGCATGTCGAGGCACTGGCGAAGGTCATTCGCTCTCTTTCTCTATGGTTTTATTCGTTTCTGCTTTTCCAATTTGATTTTTTATACACAGGGAAAAATGCAAATATAAATAAATAGAAGGGAATATATAGATTCTTATATATTAAAGAAGGCTTATATAGATTCATCATACTGTGAGATTCGAGGTATTTACAGAATGTTCAATCTTTGGTAATGGCTAGGAAATGTAAACTATAATCTAACATGGTTTTTGCACAAAATACTATTTTAGGCAAATGGTTTACAAATTTGGTTTCCACAAATGGATTGTTTCAAGAACCCAAAAAATAAATTAATACCTTCAATAGAAAGTTGCTAAAGAGTTTTCAGTTTTTAAGGATATTATTGGGTTTAAGATAATCGGAAATCAAGTTATCAACTGCCTATAAATCTTTTTTAAAAAATATGTTGTCTCTTTTTTACGTTTCTCTGTAGGTCCCATAATTTTTCCATTATTGCTTTAAGGTTAGGGTCGCTTTTTGGGCGCGGCAAAAGTTAATTAAAATATTTTCTTTGCCCTGCAGCTTGACCTCTCCGCATCGAATCGATGGGGTTCTCTGAGGCCTGCTCGAGAAATGCGAGGGTAACCTTGGACTTGCCCCCTGGTCGCCGGACGGGTTTCTATTATATTGTGTATTTCGGGCCGTGTTTTCGTATTGTTTGTTTGTATTTCAAATTCAAGCGTGCTCCACAACAGCCAGTCTGTGCCAACCAGTTTGTTTGCGGGTCCAAGTTGTGGCAGAGATACCCGCACTCGCACTCGCACTCGTCCAACTCCGCAGCGAAAAGCTCTCGGCGGCGGCGGTCGATGGCGACGATGACATCACCAGCGCCAGCACTAAAATCGCTCTCCGCAATTACAATAAAAATATAAAGCGAACCTAAAAGTGTGCGCTCAAACTTTTATTATACTAACTTGAGCGGCGACGCCGCTTTGCCGGCTCTCTGTTGCATGAAGATTTGCCATTTTCAGTGGATTTTGTTTCCCAATTATCGGACTAGTGCTAATACGGGGAAAATGTGCTGAAAACGCAATAAACAAAGCGCCAAAAGCAATATGTAAATCGCGGAAAAATGTGTGATTGCATAATAAACAAGCCCCCGACACAGGCAGCCCGAACATAAATGAAATTAATTAAAAGTACCGAAAACACGTACACGAACTTTAAACAAATCCGCACACTTACACAGATACTATTAGGCACAATCACGTAGTTTTCAGTAAGGTCGGAAGTCCACGTTAGTGACGAAAGCCCGCTTTCGGGGAATTGTATCTGTTGTAGTGCTGCCTCTGTTGTGGCGATCAGGTCTGCTGTCATTCCGACTGGACCGCTCTGTGAAAAGTTTCGGTGGCGTCACCGCACAAATAAATACTCATTCTTAGCGTATATAATTTATTCAGCATATAGAGTGGGTTGTTTGTCAGATTAATTTGACCAAAATATACTATAATTAAGTTACACATCAAACAAAGTTATTTATCTTGATATTAAAATGAACTCTGCAATGAACTGATAAGTCGACAGGCACTCCTCCTGAAGCTTAAATAAGTAAGAGCTCCGAGGGTTTTGTTGAAGTTTCGAGTTCAATGCACTTCTTTTGGCTGTAAGCCTTTGCAGCTTGATAAAAGTGAATCAGGGAAATTGAAGAATATTAAACCTAAATTGCATGATAGTTGCATAATAAATTTGCAATGAATCTTTGCAGTAAACTGAATGAACCTTATATATTCTATAATCATATTAAGTAAAAGATAAACTCTATCCAATTGATCTCTACTAGAATTGTTCTATGATAAAGCTCGAATATTTAATATGTTATGCCTTTTTGGAATCTCCATGAAAGCAACCTAATAAAAATGAAAAATTAGATAGCGACTGGTCCCTATTTATTCGGTCTACGTCACTATTATAAAATAAGCTAACGGCACAGGCACAAATACACCTGAGCTGCGACGAGCTTATCAATACAATTTCTATTTTGAAAGCAACAACCCAAATTTGAAAAGGCAACAACTGCAGACCGAAGAATTGTGGAAAAACAAAAAATCCCAAAAGGCCTGAAAAGAAAAACAAAAGAGACCGAGAGACGCATAGAAAAAGTGTTCAGACAGCACAGCAAGCCATAATGCGGTTGTGCTTATGTAGTATGTAGATATATATTTTTATATTCTCTTTTTATGTGCTGCAACCGGCTGCTTTTAGCTGTTGTTGTTCCGCTGTCTATTTAATCAACCGCAGACCAGGGGAGGCGAAAGAAGAAAGCCGCCAGAACACATCGACTCATCAGTCATGGCCAACAATTAGTTTCGATGCGTTCTGCCGTCACGCTACTGGGCTCGTTCCCTGTATGTCAGGTCTTTGGAAAGCCCGAGGCCGGAGAGTGTACGGAGCACAACGGCTTTGGGGTCAAAATAATATAAATTAGTACTACACGACATAGGTATGTTCATATGTATACATATATAATGATACTTATTGAGTTCCTTTAGAGAGGTATATTGCTAGGACAGTATAAACAAATAAATTAAATGGTAAAGTACATTTCTTGTTTTATTGGTTGTAACTCAACCTTTAATTTTATATAATTTTTAAGTAAATTTCCTTCGAAAGAACTCTTCATTCTTCTTTTTAAAGAACGTGCTAAACAAATATGGGATACTGCCACTTCATTGATCAAACATGCGATAAGGCGTGTAGTTATCAACGTGACTTTCATCAAATAAAGTGGCTAAATTTGCAACGCTTGCCTTCCGAGAAATCTGGGTTTATGGGTTTATTTTCTGCGATTCTGTAAAAATGACAATTTTGACCCCATCTCAAATTCTCTTGCCACAAACAGGTTGTCTTGCCTGCTGAGTAGGGTTTGCGTTTCACCCCATTCACAGTCGTTTTTTTCTCTTTAAATTGTTGGGGTATTTCCCATACATTATACACATGTATGTGATATATAAACATGCAAATGTTGGATCTATTTAGCCTGCTCCCCACTTGTGTGTACATTGACAAGGCGCGACTGTATGGGTTGGCTTTATATAAAAGGAATACGAGTATCTGCCGGCAAGTGTGTGAGTGCTGCCCTTGGCCTTATCAATGATAAGATTAATTACTTGCCAGCCGTGTGAGTCATTGCAACTTAAGAACGCTATGTAGATATGTAGAAGAGTTTGCCTGCCTGAGACTGTCAATACAAAGCACACATACTATCGGGGACATTAGTGTAACGAATCTCAGTTTGTTCAGCCGACGACATACGATATATAAACATATATATATTTTATACCGAAACAACATCTACAGATACACAAATATGTGCCCTCACACACACGGTGGAACGGGGCTTCGAACTGAGCGCGACGAAACGGGGCAAGGTTGGGGCATTATCGCATCACATGCATATGACATCAGCGCAACACTGCGTATACGTAATCTGGCGATACCACTGATTGAATGAATTGGTTTAACAGCGACTGTCAACCCCCACTAATCGGTGATCCTCCTTCTATCTATTGTTCTATTCGCTAGGTAAGCAAAAAATCTACTGTGCGAAATGCACGAAAAAGTGCTCCGGCGAGGTGCTCCGCGTGGCGGACAACCACTTCCACAAGGCCTGCTTCCAGTGCTGCCAGTGCAAGAAATCCCTGGCCACGGGCGGTTTCTTCACAAAGGACAGTGCCTACTACTGCATACCGGACTACCAGCGCCTCTACGGCACCAAGTGCGCCAACTGCCAGCAGTACGTGGAGGGCGAGGTGGTCAGCACCATGGGCAAGACGTATCACCAGAAGTGCTTCACCTGCTCCAAGTGCAAGCAGCCCTTCAAGTCGGGCAGCAAGGTGAGTGACAATACCATTTTTATGGCAAAGTTTGACGATTAACATTTCCTTTTTTCCCAGGTAACCAATACCGGAAAGGAGGTGCTCTGCGAGCAGTGTGTCTCGGGTGCTCCAGTGTCGCCCAGTCGTCAGGCAGGCGGAGGAGGCGTCTCCTCACCTGCTCCTCCGGCGGAGAGTCCCACGCGGGCCACTGCCCACCAGCAGCACGGTGGTGTGATTTCGCACAAGGCTCATCTCAAGGAGGACTACGATCCCAACGACTGTGCTGGATGCGGAGAGCTGCTGAAGGAGGGACAGGCTCTGGTGGCCCTCGACAGGCAGTGGCACGTCTCCTGCTTCCGGTGCAAGGCCTGCCAGGTGGTGCTCAACGGGGAGTATATGGGCAAGGATGCGGTGCCCTACTGTGAGAAGTGTTATCAGAAGGGATTCGGGGTGAAGTGCGCCTACTGCAGTCGCTTCATTAGCGGCAAAGTGCTGCAAGCTGGCGACAATCACCACTTCCATCCTACCTGTGCCCGCTGCACCAAGTGCGGCGATCCCTTCGGCGACGGCGAAGAGATGTACCTGCAGGGCAGTGCCATCTGGCATCCGCGGTGCGGCCCGGGTCCCTCCGAGTCCGGCATTATCCTGAACGGAGGAGGCGGCGGAAGTACCTCGGTGGCTGGAGGCGCCTCTAATGGCAACTTCACGGACACCGAGTGCGACCGGATGAGCTCCAGTGCACTTAGCGAGATGGTAGGTAGTAGTAACTCTGACATGGAATCCAAAGGCCCAATATCCATATCCAGCAACAAAAAAGCACGAGAATCCAACACGATCCCGATCCTGAAGCGGCTTTTGAGCTTGCTACTAATTTGAATGCTGCAAAGTGCAAACACAAAACACACGCTATCCATAAAAATTCACGTTTTTACCTTTTTTGGACTGGAATGAGCGATATTTTTTGGCACTCCCCTTTATAATTTGACCTAAAGTAATGAAACTGCTTATAAAAACTTATATTAACCTGGCGGAAAGCACAAGAACGTGTTGCTAGGGACATGTTGCTAGAGACATGTTCAGCAACTTTTAGACGTCAAGTCGAGTTTATAAAAATGTCGCTCTTTTAGTTTCACTCCCACTTTGCACCACCCAAACCCACACAACACACACATGCAATTTATGATTTTATAATTTGAAATTTCTTAGCATTTTAGTTGTTTTGAGCTTGCGTTTTTTATTTTCCGTTCGTTTTCAGTACATCCGCTCCAGAACACCGAGTTTTAATGGTTCACTTTATTCCTCTAGCCGCAAGGTTTGTTTTCTTTATGATTTTTATGATTTCCCATCATTTATGCCATCGTTTTTGAATTGTACTAAAAAAAAAATCCCCCGAAACAAAAAACACGCGGCACTGCATGTAGAGGAGATGTACCCTGAACTGCGAACTAATGAGACTACCTTTGCAGCACTACCGAACGGTCAGTCCTGGCTTGATACTCCGCGAGTATGGCAGACCCAATGCCGAGGACATCTCACGGATCTATACCTACAGCTATCTGACGGATGCGCCGCACTATCTGCGCAAGCCGATCGATCCGTATGACAAGACGCCGCTGTCACCGCACTTCCACCGGCCCTCGTCGTACGCCGCCACCACGGCCAGCAATGCGGGATCCGTGGCCGGTAGCCGTCCTCCGTCGCGTCCCCACTCGAGGACACGCAGCGCCATGAAGGTCCTAGTGGATGCCATCCGCTCGGAAACGCCGAGGCCGAAGAGCCCCGGCATGAACAACGAGGAGCCCATAGAGCTGTCCCACTATCCGGCAGCCAAGAAGCCGCCGCCGGGCGAGCAGCCCAAGATCGAGCGGGACGACTTCCCCGCTCCCCCGTATCCGTACACGGATCCGGAGCGCCGACGGCGATATAGTGAATCCTACCATGGTGTACCCGTGTCCGATGACGAGGACGAGAATGGCAAGCAAACCAATGGCAAGGCCAAGAACGGCGAGGAGCAGCAGTAAGTAAAGAAGAAAGTTAATTCGAAGACATCTAGTAAAATCATCTTTCTCAGACGCCTTCAACGCGAGGCCGAGCAGTTGGAGAAGCTGAACTCGGGCATCGGCTCAGCGATTGCCAAGGACCTCAAGGAGCATGCCAAGTACAGGAAGTGGAAGCAAAACAATCTGGATCCGCGCAATGCTTCCAGGACGCCTTCAGCTTCCAAGGAGCCGGTCTACAAGTTGAGGTAGGTCGCCCGTGGAAGTCCGTACAAATAATCAGATCAGATGAGATATAATGGTGGTAACCTAAGTTACCTTGTTTAAATTTTAATCATGTATTAGTTTAGCGTTTATATTGATAAAATTTCCAGTTATAGCTATTTAAAGCAACTTGACAACTTAGCTGGTTTTATTATTTTAGTTTTTATTATTTTTTTAAATGAAGATCGATAAGATTGCATTCCCCAACTTTAATAAATATGTTTACTGTTTACTTATCGGTGACATCAATCCTTGCTTTTGTAGATACGAATCGCCCATTGGGGCCTCACCCTCGCGTAATCTGGACCACCAGAAGCCCTTCTACGAGGACGAGATGTTCGATCGCTCCACCAGCTATCGCGGCTCGCTTGGCAAATCCCTGGGAAACGCGCCCAGTTACAATGGTAATGATCTAGACAGTAGAACGATCCTTGATCCATAGTGTTTCAGGCGCGCGATTCGCTCGGCGATTCGAGTAGATATTACCGATATTATATATATAGCCCAATTACGTTTATAGCCATACATTCCTACCGATCGCCGCCCAAGCCCGGATACGGATTCAAAACGACGACTCTGCCCTATATACGCAACGGCTACAGCTCAGTAAGTGCTGCCTGTGTTGCTCTAGATCAGATCCTCCTCGGTGACGGGCTTTGTCAGTTGTGTCTCGTAGCTTACCTCTAATATAACATAGCTCAATGTAATCATAAGTCTATCTGTTCTTGCTGACGGTACTCGTTTGTCTTCTCTCACTTCTAATGCTGCCACTGGTCGCTCACATGGATGAACTAACTATATATTTGCCAACTGGTTGGTCTGCTGCTTCCTTGTGTGTCTAATCCATAAAAATATCTATGTGTATGCTATTGTTGCCCTGACACAACACCACAAACATCACCCACCCATCCATTCAAAACTAACACTCATACACACTATAAACCGAACTCAAACTCAAACATTGCATCAACCATATGAACATGAACATCAACATCAACAACACCATCTACTCTGCCCAGTGGTGAGTGCGCTGCGCCATGTGCCGAAGCCAGGATACGGCCTGGCACCACGCTCCCACACATTCAGCTCCACCACATCTGCTGCGGCCACGATGCATGGTGCCACTGTAAGACCGCTTTGCTGTTGTTATGCCGTAGACATCTTTTGAATTGAATCCCTTTTTAGTTAAGATCTATGTACTTCCTCCTTAATTTTGCACTGGTTTTGGGTTTTTGTTTGTTAGTTTGCATGACGTCTCATATGTTATGATTGGAAAACTTATCAAGAACTCTCCGTATAGGATTTCTCGTATGGAGGTCTCGGCGACAAGACGCACAGCACGGATTTGAGCTGCGGAAAATCGGAGGGTGAGATCCGGAACACTTTACAATGGCGTTCATACTCTGAACTAAACGAATCTTTCCCTACAGCTTCTGTGGATTCGATCACCGAGGGCGATAGACGCGCCCTGATGGGCGGCGACCTGCCCGCCTCAAGCACGTACTCGGGGGCTCTCTCCTACCACTATCCTCAGGCCGGACTCATTCGTCGCAGTCTGCCCAACATGGCGCACTCGATGCTGGTGCACGAGCCGGCAAAGATCTATCCCTATCACCTACTGCTTATCACAAACTATCGTCTGCCCTCGGACGTTGATCGCTGCAATCTTGAGGTGAGCCCAAGTCGAAGATCCAAAGCGGAATCTGGATAATAACCCGCTCTTTAATCCCTTCCAGCGTCATCTGTCGGACATTGAGTTCGAGCACATTTTGCAGTGCGCCAGGTCAGAGTTCTACAGGCTTCCCCAGTGGCGGCGCAACGAGCTGAAGCGCCGGGTGAAGCTCTTCTAAGAGACAAGTTACCGCTGCCAGATGCGACGATAGCTATCCAAGTGGAGGCTGCATGTGACGAAACCAAAAGAATTCAATTTACCTTAAACAGCCGCGGGTTATTATACGGAAGGGAGAAGGAGAAAACAATACAAATTGAAAACGAAATGGGAAACTATGCTAATTTCACAGCCAGTTTTGAAACACGCTTTAAATAAATAGTTGATGCAAGTGAAACCAACTAAACTAAATTTAACGAAACATAGTTACATTTACAGTGCGGAGCGGCCAGCGTGCGGCTCCAGTTTATTTTTTTAAGAATTAGTTGCGCTAAAGCAAAAATTGTAACTGAAAACTAAATATACATATATGTATGCATGTATGCATATGGAAGGAACCGATGATCCCAAATAAAAATAAAGAGTATACAGATTTCGATTAGTTAAACAAGGCAACAGTGCATGATCGCTTTTTATACGCAGTGCAAGCGCAAACACAAAACTGGACCTATTTTCCAAATTACACTTTAATTCGACCATGTTAACGGGCCTAAGAACCGATAAATGCATCAAAGAATGAGCAATTAATGTACCTACAGAAGAATCACACAGCAACAAGCGCAAATCGTTAGATGTGTGGCATCAAAAATTTACGCTAAAACCTTACGCAAATTTTATTTATTACTAAATATTTTATTTATTTAAATAGAATATGTCAAAGAATAAACCAGAGATAATAAAACAGGACAAAAGCAATGTCTCAACGTGATTACAATTATTTAAACATTTCGAGAGTGGCTATTATTAGTGCCTTACTTCTGGGTGGCGTTTCTTATCCTCTGCTATGACCAGCTTACATAGGAAATAGTCTAAACTATGGCTAATTTCACTCTTAGTTCTAAAGAAACACCAACTAGAGCATAATTCGGTGTGATTTGTGTTCGGGACGCAATACGTAACTGGAATGTACGGTTCACAGAATAAATACGTAAATATTGAACTAGATTTCACAGAACAGATCGAGATTCTCTATATTAATATTGCACCGTGGGCATTGCACTAGTTTTGCTTGTGAAGAGCCTCATCCGCTCGCAGACTATACGTAAGCTGGGTCTTCATCACCGACAGGCTGCTGCCAATGATCTTCTTGTGGTAAATCTGACGCGTGACGAACCCAAAATCGTCGTAGAAGTCTCGCTCGCACTCCTGCCACTCGGACATTGTGCACTCCAGAGATGCGTAGCCACCGCTGACGCAGTTCTTGGCCAGCAGCTTCACCATCGGACCCATGATCGTCTGGTACGGATAGTTTGGGTCCAAGGCGAAGCGATAGATCCAGGCTGCATTGTAAACAGCATGATGGTTCTTTACACTAATCGCGGCCACAATTCGGCGACGGAATTTGTTCTTAACGGACTCCTCGTACGGACAATTCTCAATGAATATCTGGTAGCTGGCCTCCTTGGGCGAGCAGCGAAAGATGAAGGGCTCGTAACACTCGGCCACCAGGGATTGCAATGGCTTAATCTGAAAAAAAGAACAGTTAAGAAAAGTGAAAACCATCAGTGGGATAAATACAACAAATTACCCGCATTAGCTCCACTGCCTTCGCGTAGAAGGAGAAGTATGTGCCGACGAAGAGGCAAAATATGCAGATTGGCACAGTGAGGGCGCAGAAGAGCAGCGGCACTCCCAGAAATATGAAGAATATCGCCCAGGTAATGACTATGAACTGCAGCGTGATCTGGGTTGGGACAATTAACAAGTAATTATTAATTAAGAGCAAGAAAGATTTCAACTAGAGATAGGTCACGTAGTCGTTGCACTCACCTCTCTGAAGCAAAAGACGAAGAAGGACTTGTTGGAGAAGGACATGATATAGTCCCGCACCAGCTCCTGGTACTTCAGTTCGTCATCCGCCTTGTAGTTGCGTATAACAATAAAAGGCTGCATTGGTAAAATTGAAATAAATAGCCAAACAAAATAAAAACAAACACTGCCCCAAACAATGTGACCGAGGTATACAAAATACCACAAACCGGCAAAATACTGAATTAAAAATAATAATTTTTAAAATATCGATAGTATCGATTGTACCATATGGATAATTTCGGTACTATCGATAGGGCCTCCATGGTTTTGACCGTTCTTCGCTGAATCCTGAAAAGGAAAATAACATTCAAATCCCGGCTCATCCGTATCCATGGCAGACGCAGTGGGTTCAATTCAATCCGATGGCCAGCGGCAGTTTATCTGCGGAGTAATCGAGGGTTTCTACGGTCGGCCGTGGACCACGGAGCAGCGCAAAGACCTCTTTCGGAAGCTAAAGTCCATGGAGCTCCATGGCTCCAGTCCGTCGTACATGTATGCCCCTAAGGACGACTACAAGCACCGAGCGTTCTGGCGAGAGCTTTACACGGTGGAGGAGGCGGATCACTTGTCCAGTAGGTAACCCTTTGCATAAGCTAATCCCTGCCTTAATCCCGATCTCCTTGCAGGTCTGATTGCGGCGGCGAAGGAGGCGGGGATCATTTTTTACTATGCCCTCTCCCCCGGCCTGGACATGACCTACAGCAGTCCCAAGGAGATAGCCACGCTGAAACGGAAACTGGATCAGGTTTCACAGTTTGGGTGTGAGGCCTACGCCCTGTTATTCGACGATATCGAGTCAGAGCTCTCGAAGGGGGATAAGGAGGTCTTCCAGACATTCGCCAACGCCCAGGTTTCGGTCACCAATGAGATATACACGCATCTTGGCAGCCCCAAGTTCCTGTTCTGTCCCACGCAGTACTGCGCCTCGCGGGCCGTTCCCAATGTCCAGGAGTCGGAGTACCTCAACACCTTGGGCTCGAAGCTGAACAACGATATCGACATCCTCTGGACGGGGGACAAGGTCATATCCAAGACCATATCCATTCAGTCAATTCAGGAAATTACCGAAGTGCTGCGCCGTCCACCGTGCATCTGGGACAATCTCCATGCCAACGATTACGACCAGAAGCGTGTGTTCCTGGGACCCTACACCGGCCGGTCGCCGGAATTGATACCACACCTGCGCGGCGTGATGACCAATCCCAACTGCGAGTTTTACGCCAACTTTATAGCCATCCACTCGCTTGCCTTTTGGTCACGCTGCAGCCTGGATTCAAAGATGAACAGTTCGTTGAGTGCGGACATTAAATTGGAGACTGAAAACGAGGACGAGCTCCCGGCAGAGTTCCTCTCGAAGAACGTTTACCACCCAAGGGTGGCTTTAAAGTGAGCTAAGCTATAATAATTTTCCTTGAAAAATGTACTCATTATGGAACTCTTTATAGGAACGCCATCACGGAGTGGCTGCCGGAATTCTTTATGGAGAAGGAGGCCTGGGGACCGATAACCAAGCCGCAGCCTCAAGTGCAAATGGTCATGCCCATCATTCCCATTATACCCTCGATAAACACTTGCATGAGTCTCACCACCACTACGACCACATCAACGAATACGAGAACGGTGCCGGAGGTGAACACAACCCAACTGCAGGCACTCGCGGAAGTCTGGTAATGAACTTTGGCCATTCATTAATATTTTAATACCTCCAACCCTTGACAACAGCACCGTGACCTCCTCACTGACGCCCATCTCCAATCCCGTAATGAACTCCCTGGTTTCGCCCACCAAAGTGGTAACAAATGAGGAGATCATCAACCCCATACCCACAACGGCTGCCTGCAATATTGAACTTCCCAAGAAGATACCGATCTCCATCGTTCCAGTGCCCATCATGGAGGCAAAGAGTGTGGAGGCTTCGGTGAAACTGGGTCTGGACACCGAAGTATTTGAGCCAAGCGAAGGTGAACCGAAGAGCGATTTAAAGGAGGAGAAGGATGAGGAGCAGAAGCAGCAACTGGAGACAGAGGCGGCGGCGGAGGAAGAACTAGCTGACAAGCTGGAACCGGTGGCCAGTCTCAATGTGGACACCATGCTTGACGACAACAGTTTAAGTCCGCTGAGTGCTGGTGTTAACGAGCCAATGGAGTGCAGCAGCAGCATAGCCTCTCAGATATCACCGAAGGAAGAAGCACCCAAGTTGTTGGCCGACGATGTGCTCATGGAGTCTGTCAATGATGTGCATGTAAGTTGGAGAGGACTTATTACGGCGTTGTGTGTTATTTTGCTTTTTTACATTTTTTCTAAACAGAGCATGCATGTGGAGAGTGGTACTTCATCGCCGCTATCAAATGCGGAGATGCGCGAGGAGAACGATGCTCAATCTATACAAGCAAACGAACATGAGTATGACAGCTTTAAATTCTATATACAAAATGTCGCAAAATTATTTTATTTATTTCAGTTCAACCTTGGAGAAATGCGGATCAAGGATAACGGCTGAGGATCTCGGACTGCTCTGTGATCTCTTTTACCTGCCCTTCGAGCACGGCAGTCGTGGCCTCAAGCTGCTCTCCGAATTCAACTGGCTGAAGGGCAACGCAAATGTTATATTGCAGGACCGCTCCGCCGTTGGTGGCGAAGCCGGCAAGAGCACCAAGCCGGAGGTCAGTGAGTGGCTGCAGCGTAGTGAGCACTTCGACCAGCTTTGCGCCAACGTCTTGCAGCTGCTGATCAAGATCGCCAATTGCCAGAACAAGGAGATCTGTCACGAGCTGTACTCCTATGTGTGGGACATATCCGGCGCCCTGTCATTGCTCAACTGCTACATCAAGTGGTTGGCCCTGGGACACTTTCCTCAGAACATGTCCTCCTACACGGAGGGCAGCTATACATGTAACATATCCGATTGTTATGAGCAATGTGGTATAGAAACTGATCATTCAATCTGTTTTCAGGGTTCAGCAAGGGCTGGAAGGAGGCGTTCATGTCCGGCGACCAGGAGCCATGGGTCTTTCGGGGCGGTCTAATCGCTGACTTGCAGCGTCTGATGCCTGTTGATTCGGGCAACGATCTGTTCGTCTACAAGCTTCCAGAGAAACCCACGACCAACTACTATCTCCTAAGACCTTATTGCCCAGCGGACGAGGAGAATGTCAACGAGGTGTGCACCCGCACCTACCTTCAATGGCAACGGGAGCCAGACGGAGGCGGCTGCATTTCTTTCCCGCTGCCTGCCAGTGTGGCTAGCATCGTGGCGGACGGAATGGTGGGCGCTTTTGTCACCCTCAGCCCGGAATTCTGCATTGTGGCCTACGACGACAACAACTGCATTGTGGGCTATGCCTGCGCCGCTCTGGACGTGAGCATATTCCGGCGCAACCAGGAGCTGTGCTGGTATACGGAGATGCGCGACAAGTACCCCAAGGAGGTTGGCCTGCCGGAGTCGGAGACTGGTGAGGGCTTGGTCCAGCTTGTAGCACGCTTTGTGGAGCAGTTTCATGGCAGCAGCAGCGGCAGTGAGGGTGTGGAGCAGTGTCCGGTAGAGGTAAGCGGCTCCTTTCCTGCCGTGATCAGTGCCGGCACTTTCCGGGAGGCAGAGGAGCGTGACTCGGGCATCAGTAAGCGACTGCTCACCGTTCTGCTTGCCGCTTTGCGAGCGAACGGATGCTTTGGCGTTCATGTCTGTATCCCCGAGCGGGATGTTGGCCAGGTCAACTTTTACACAAGAATCGGTTTCGTGGACGTTTATCGCGAGGAGGCAACCAAGTGCATTTACATGGGACGTCGCTTTTAGCCTTCGTATTCGCCCGAAAGCGTCACTGCCTCTGCTTTTATTGTTCCTTCTCAACATTTGTATTCCGGCGAGCGATGCAGCTTCCCATTCTCATCTAGGTCTCGTACCAGTGTCCTTTTTGTATTCTTATAAGGTAAACAGTGTGTTATAATGACCCGGGTGTCTCTTCCCCTCTAGTATTTGTCATAAGCGTCGTTTTCTACGTGTGGAAAACAATAAAACTACAATATCTCTAAACTATTCCCAGCCTTTTATTAGCTGCTCCCACTCTGCTTATCGAGATCATAGAACCACACCGTGTTCACGCCATCCTCTATGATTTTAACGTGCTGCATGCTGGGCAGTGGGAAGCGGCAGGCGATGATCTTCGTGTTGTGCGGACACTCGGCGATCAGCTTATGCTCCAGGTCCTGCATCATCTGTTCCACTCCGAAGATGACCACAAAGTTGTAGTCCTTTATGTCGAACTTCCACAGATCGCGTCGGAAGAATCTCGTCTGTTTCGAGACCCCGTGACGCAGGGCAGCCAGGCGGGAGTAGTAGACTAGCCAGGGATTCAGCTCCACGCCGTCGGTCCTCAGACCCTTGTTGTGCTGCGCCGCGGCTTGAGAGGATTACATAAGTAAATTAATATAGAACTCAGATGGGTTTGGAAACAGCGATACTCACCTACCACTATGCGCCCGTCACCGGAGCCAATGTCTAGTAGTTTGCCACCTGCATTCTTGGGCAGGAAGCTGAGCACATTCTGGATTTGCTCCGTGGTGGCCGGTACGTAAGGTAAACAAATCCGTCGAAAGGCAGGTGCTACAAATGAGGCGCACACAATGGACAGGCCGATGCCAATTCCGCCGGTGGCTGCTATCAGGACTTTGCCGCCCGTGGACATGCCAGTTTTCGGGGGTTTTGATATCGTTTTGGAGGCATCTTCATTCAGGATTTCCATTTCAAAAGATTCTGTTTAAAAAACTGACTTTGCTCGGCAAGTCTAGTGTGCCCAGCAGCTATAGTTTTCGGCAACTGGCCACACTAAGCGGATCATAAACCAGGGTCGGCATAATGCAAGCAGTGCATTCGGTAATTTTGGGTAAGCCCGCCGCGGTCACACTGGCGACACTTTTTTCATCCGTTTTTAATGTGTGCGTGCGCTTCCTATTACAATTTTTCGAAGGATTTTCCGTGTGTTTTGTTGACGTGCAGGCGCGACGGAAAGTGAAAAACGTAATTAACCAGTGCCGTGCAACAGGGCGGGTCAACGTTTGGCATAAACAGCAGTGTGTGGCCCGCGAGCGGACAGGCGCAAGGCGTTAAAAAATGGCGAACGTAAGGGACAGCGACACATCACTGTGGCTGCATAATAAACTGGGCACCTCGAACGACTCGTGGATTAACGGCTCGATATGCTCGCAACTGAACAAGGAGGTGCTGCGCAACATCAAGGAGTGCTTCCCGGACCTGCAGACGCAGGTCAAGCTGAAGCTCCTCCTCAGTTTCCTTCACATTCCGCGCCGTCTGGTGGAAGAGGTAAATGGCGTTGGTGTATGGGAAAAAAGTACACCAGCCAACAGCAGCCAGCCAGCCAACCCACACGCACACATGCACGCTCCGAGAGATACAAACACGTATACAGTATACAGCCTGTGCTTTCTGTTGGTGAACATGAACCGTAGTGAAAAGTGCTGAAAATGGTGAAAATGTGCGGAAAATTCGACAAATCCAATCAGTTGGCAAGTGCCCTGAGGTGTCCATGTCATTAATTTTTGCGAATTGCGGGGCGATTTCGCCAATTGATGAAAATAAATATTAGCAATGTGTTTCCCGCCACTTCTACTTTTGTGTACACATTTCTCTCTCACACGCGAGCTCTCTCTCGCTCGCGCGCGTGCCATATGTGTGTGGGTGGGCTGCGGCGCTGGGTGGCTCTCGGCGGGTCGCTCTAATTTGTTTTTGCCGTCAATTGCAGTGGAAGGCGGAGCTGGAGGAGGTGATCGAGGTGGCCGGGCTGGACTCCGAGCTGTGGGTCTCCATGCTGGCGGAGACTATGAAGACCTTCCCCGCAACCAGCTCGCTGAACACAGAGATTTCGGACTACGAGGACACGCGTCCGATCTTCACAGACATGGTCAACGACCTGCGCAAGCTGGTCACCAAGCACTCGGACCTGGGCATGCTGCCTCTGGAGTGCCAATACCTGAATAAGAATGCGCTGATCTCAGTGGTAAGGTGTAGCTAAGACGACAATTTGGAATTAAATTTAACCCCCATGTCTGCTGGTTACAGGTGGGTCAACAGCCCGCTCCCGTCAAGCATTTCACGCTGAAGCGTAAGCCCAAGAGCGCACAGCTGCGCACTGAGCTGCTGCACAAGTCGGCGGATGCGCAGTCTTCGCTGAAGAAGGCGTCGGCCCCCACAATTCCACTGCGTTCCCGCGGCATGCCTAGAAAGATGACAGACACAACGCCGTTAAAGGGAATACCGTCACGCATGCCGACTACGGGCTTCCGGTCGGCCACAGTTCCGGGCAATGCCGCCCAGAGGCCCAATCTCAGTCGGACACCTGCCGGCCGCAAGGATGGCGGCATCAAGCTGATCGAGTTCACTGAGCAGCCACTGGGATATGCGGCGGCCAAGAAGCGAAAGCGTGAACAACAGCTTGAGGAGCAGCAAAAGAAGCAAGAGCAGAAGCAGCAGCAGCAGGCAGCGGCGGCAGCTGCAGCGGCCACGGCAGCCGCTGCCAATACGGGCGACACCTCTCCAACGGATGGGGCAACAGCCAGTGGTGGCGAGACACCTGTCACTCCCACGTCGGCTAACAACAGTTTTGAGATCAAAATGGAGCCACAGTTGCTTAACCAGAGCACTGGCAGCCTGGAGGAGCCGCTGGATGAGGAGCTGGCAGGTAAATCAGCCATGGAGGTCGAACCGGAGACGCCGGAGTACGCTACTGCCACGCTGGAATTCGCCCAGGCCACCGCCACGTCCGTTGTTGATAACCAACCTGGAAAACCCGCCATCGAGGCAAAGACGAAGAGCCCGCGCACTCCGAAGGCTGCTGCGAAACTAAACAACAACAACAACAGCTTCAATCACACCCCAAAACGAATCAAGCAGGAGATCGAGATCAAGAGCGAGGAGATCATAGTGCCCGCCAGCATCAAGCTCGAGAAGATCGAGACCTCTCCTTCGTCGCAGGGCCAGCAGCAGCAGCGTGTTATTATCCAGCAGCAGCCGCCGTCCCTAGTCCAGCGCACTCCGCACCTGCTTATCCGCACGTCGCCGCAGAAGAGACAGAACAATGGAGCCACCACCAGCACCGCTACCACCACCACCGTTGGCAATACCACCATCAAGATGGAGAAGCTGGACATCAAGCCCATGTTACGTGCCACTGGCGTCTCGCCCTCGACGAGTACAGCTGCCGCAACTACTCTGCTCACGCCACAGCAGCTGCGTCAGGCAGCCAACCCGCTGGCTAATCTACCCAACAACATCTCCGTGAAGATCACCTCCGCCAAGGCAAAGGCCGCGGCTGCAGCAGCAGCTGGGCCAAGTGGCAGCCAGGCGCAGCAGCAGACGGTGCAGGTGCAGCAGGCGCCGCAGCAGTCGCAACCGCCGCTTCTGATCAACAGCTCCACGCCTGTCATCTTGGCATCGTCGCCCAGTGCCCAACGAGCGGTAAGTTTAAAAGGCGACGTGGAATGCGAATTGAAATATAATTTCATTACAATGTTGCCGTTACCTCTAACCTTATCAGAGTATTTATTAGTTTCTTTGCTTAAATTATGTTTCCTTGTTTTGTTTCAGAAGGCCTTGGCGGCGCCTAGCAGCAGCAGTACCCCCACTACCACCACGACAATACCGTCGCAAGCCATAAAGACGATGCCGCTGAGTCAACTTAAGACTGCCACAAACAGCGGCCCGGTGATCATATCGCAGACGATTATTCAGCCGGCTAAGCGAGCTCAACAGCAAGCTGGTACGTCGAGTGCAGCGGCCGCTTCCCAACAGCAGCAGCAACAGCAACAACAACAGCAACAGCAACAACTGCTGCAACAACAGATCCAGCAGCAGGCGCAACAACAGGCCCAGCCAGCGCAACAGCAACCTCAGCAGCAGCAGCAGCAGACACAGTACATCATAGCCACGCCGCAGCAGACACAGCAGGTGCAACAGCAGCAGCAGCCAATGCTACCGACGCTTACTTCATTCACGCACGGTCGTCCTTTGCCGCAGACCACAACGCTATACCAGACAACCGCTGCCGGTGGAAACGCGCAGACACCCACAAAGATATTGTTGAAGACATCGGGTACGTCGAGTGTGGTTATGACGCCTCTGCGACAGGCGCAACAGCAGCAGGCCACCACTGTGGTATCATCGAATCCTCCGCCTCTGGTGGCCACATCCGCTGCAGTGGTTTCTCCCGGACAGTCGACGACTCTGAATATTCAGAACGTGCAGCTACCGAACCGCCCGGTGACCATTCAGCCAGCCTCTCAGGCTGCCCAGCAACAACACATGCAAGCTCAAATGCAGCAGCAGCATCCTCATCCGCAGCACACGATCGTGGCCAATACGACGGCCACGCAACAGCCCAAGTTGTCACAGGTCCTGATGCAGCCAAGCGGTGCTGTTGGGGCAGGCGGAGTGTCCGCCCTGAACGTTTCACCGACATCTGGCAAAAACAAGACCATTATACTCACCCAAAAGGGCGTTATACTGCGAAACATAGGTGGTGACATGTACCAGCAAATCCCCATTAGCAATGTGGGCAGTCTGCAGGGACTCGGTGGCACCACGCTCATGACCACTACGGCGGCTGGACCGCCTAGTCTGGTGAAGACGACGTCGGCTACCGGTATGCAATTGCAGCAGCAGCAGCAGGGTGCGCAGCCCGGCAAGCAGATTCTGCCCACCCTCATCCCAACCAGCTCGCTGGGTGGACAGCATGTCATTGTGCAGCAGCAGCAACCCACAAACGTCATCGGAAATGTAAGTGAAGCGACAGGAAAGACGCTTATCAAAAGTCATTGAGCTATTGTTGCATCGCAAGAAACCCAATGTAATGTATTTGGAATACTAATTAACATAATTCCTATTAGTCCCCGCAGCAAACCATCATTCGGCCAGTGATGACCAACGTTGGTGGAGGCTTGACCACGCTGCCGCAGGGCCTGACGCTGATACAGCGGCCGGGCCAGCAGCCGCAACTGGTGCAGGTGCAGGCGGCGCCGGGCAGCACGCAGCGCACGATTATCACGCAATCGAGCCCGGCGGCGGTAACGGCGTCGCAGCAGCAGCCGCGCCAGCAGCAGCAACAAATACTGGTCCAACACAAGCCGGCTCCGACCCTGCAGCAGCGATTGGTCACCTCCACCACCAGCGGTGGCCAGGGCCAGCAGCCAGGCAATCCCAATGCCGGAATCACACGCACCGTCCAGGTCCAGGTGCAGGCACAACAGCAACAGCCCCAGCAGCAGGCCGCGCAGCAGCAGCAGGCACCACAGCGACGTGGGCTTTCGCTTTCGGTGAGATAAAATAATCGGATGAAATTCAAACTTTAAACTGGAACTAACACCATTATTTGTTTACAGAACGAGCACGTGCACAAGGCGCATGAAATGTTCCGCAAGGCGAATCGTGTCTCGCGTCCGGACAAGGCCCTTATCCTCGGCTTCATGGCGGGCCTGCGTGAGAACCCGCGCCCGAATAATGAAAATGTGCTGGTTATCAAGCTGGGCGAAACAGAGGTAAGATCTAGGGACCTATTATGCACACTTTTCCTCTTGCTAAGTTCAAACGTCGTTTCAAAGGTTGTAAATGTTTACTTTCTCGAATCTCTAGTTTTTTATAGCCTCAAAAACATGTTTAAGCAATTGATACAATCTCTTTTCATGTTCTATTTACAAAACCAATTATTTTGTCTACAAAATAATTTCAACTGCCTTGGAAATAACTCAGTGATTGTCTAATTCCATTAGATAGTTGAACGTTTTATATTTCTGTAATCTATTTATTGGCTTATCGTACTTAATTGCATATTGTTTTTGTTTTTTTTTTGCTCAGGAAAAAGTTCAACAAGAGGACGGAAACACGGCGCTGTGCCTGGTGGAGTCGCATATCCGGTTGGATTACAACACCGGCGAGTGGAAGACATTCCAGAACTACAGGTTGCAGGATCAGACTGCTGCCTCATAGTCCACGAGGGTTATACGCATAGTTCGCAGCACCAAGTGAACACGGACAGTTAGCTGAGGCCGAAGCTGATGATATGCGTATATATGGATTGTGAATTATGATTTTATGGATTTTGATTTGTCAACCATCCGTTCTGCACGGGCAGCGTTGCTGCCGCCCCTAATTAGGCTAAGTAAGACCCCCCTCTCTCCTCTCCTCTCCCTACCCTCCGCCCCCATCATCCCATCCCGCAGACAGCACAGCCCAGCACAGCACCCCGAGAAATGCTGGCAATAATGAAACTATATAATAATTAAGGTAAATTAGCTGTACAGTTGTTTAGTATGTAGTAAAGGCTAGCGCTTAAAACATTTAGTAAACATGCCCGTTCACACACCCATAACCACAGACAGGACACAGACACAGACAGAAGCGAGCACACACATTGATTCATTTACTCGAACGCAGGAATATTCACCTCTGAACGCTTCGCTGGAGAGCGAGAGCAGGCGGATGTGCCAGAAGTGAACGTTCGGACAGAACACACCACAAGCATACACTCATGCACTTCGGATCTGCATATATATATATATATATATATCTCTAGCATTATGTAATTATTGTCGAGTAAAGTGTGTAATTAACCTACCCAGCAGCATACAACAAATTTTGAGACGCTGATCAGCGGCGCGCTCGTTATTCATTAAAGATCCAATGGAAATCTATATTTGTAGTTATAGGTATATGCATATATATGAATGTATGTATGAGCCTCAGCATGAGCAGCCACTGCAAAAAAAAAAAAATAACTTAAACTTGAAATGTAATAATGATGTGTAATAGGCAAAAACAATAAATCTAGCATATGTATTTATGGCTTTAATGTTAAAACTGTTTGCATTGTATGAAATTTGGTCTACAAAGGGGGGTAAGAAATTGAGAATTTGTCATAAAGAAAAGTTATCGGTCCGAATACAAATAATCTCCAAAGACAAGCTCTCTTTTAAGTTCTAATTCCTGTCTCACACCAACCATCATCAGACAGCAATTGAACAGATTTTACCCAATTTTTTGAAACTATGAAAGTTATGCTTCTGTAAAATGTAGTCAGAGCTTTAAATATATTGTCCCCTTTTATTCCATTCCCACTCCTTTCCCTATTAAATAGATCCAAATGCTTGAAGCGAAAAGATAACCTTTCATTAATGCAGCTTTGGAATGCCCAACCATTATCTACGGTCAGTTATTTGTCAATACGGGGAGTTGGAAATTGCTGGCCCACGGTCAAGTGAGCGCCAAGTAGAAGGAAGCAAACGACGGACGGCGGCGGGCTTAATTATCGATTGTTGTTTCTTTAATTGTCTCGAAATCGGAAGCTTACAACTAGTCAACACAAACTTACGAAACTTCTCGCTTTGTTACACTATGCCTAGGGCTAATACTAGGTGGTAGGCATTACCTAATGCTAGTTAAATATAATACGTGGTGCGTAATAAATTCGCTGCAGATCTGGTTTGGTGACGACGCCTTCCGGTCGTCCTTCCGTCTTGTCCTACTTGCCCACCTCCTTCCAGTGGACGATGGCGCGCTGCTCGTCCGGCGCATCCCCGAAGGGACGGCTGCCGTCGGACGCCACGTACTCGTTCACCTGGAAATTGAGGAGCGTCTTGTAGTGGTAGACGTCGGCCAGCTGTTGCGTCAGGGGGCTGGTGTTGGTGGTGAAGATGCCGGCGAACTGCTTCTCGCGGGCCACTCGCAGCACTTCGTGCTCCATGAAGTGCATGCAGGCGATGTTTTCGCGGGGATTCAGTTTCTCGGCGGTGCCCATCATGAACGAGTGCAGGATCTGGTTGAGGCCCTTGGGCAGGTAGTTGTCCCTGTTGTGGTTTTTATATTAGTTATGGTCTGTGAGAGCTGTCACGGGATTACTCACCGAATGGGACCTTCGCAGAATTCAAGAAACTCGAAGACAATGAGCAGCTTGGACTTGATGTCCACCTCGGGCTCATTCCGCGCATCAAAGTTCAGGGCTGTGCCTATGATGCGATCAGTGTTGCGATCGTAAACGACAAAGCTCAGGTCCCTCTCCACCAACACATTCCAGATGTCCTATGAGAGGATGGGGTGAAAGAGGATTTATTAAATGCTTCTAATTGTAGGTTTTGTTACAAAGGACGTACATTAAGGATATCGCTGTAATCGGTCCGTAATACGCCGGGCTTGAGCCACTGCTCCAGGTCCGCCTTGTTATAAAAGCTGGCCACAATGATGCTAATCGGAGAATTAAAGATTTTAAAATTAAATTCCATTAACACGTTCCGCCCATCGGGTACTTACTCAATGACTTCTTGGCGGTGCTCTAGGCGCAAGGGCACCGCCTCCATCTTCAGGTGCGGACAGGCATTCAGAGACTCCTCCTCCAACTGTACGGTATCATGGTTGGCCGTCATTTTCTCAATGATCTCGCCCAGATTCTTGGCCGCTATAAACTCAGAGATGCCGATGTTGTAGCCCTTCTCGCGCAGCAAGGTCACCGTGAAGATGGAATTCAGCGAGTTGCCGCCGAGCTCGTAAAAGTTGCTGTGGGGAGCCAAGGTCGCTCTCGTGGAGCGCCCAATCACCCCGCCCACTGTCTCGAAGAGATCGCGAGCCGTGAGCTTTAGATCCTCGGGAACTTGGGAGTAGTCAAAGTCCAGGACAATGCTAGAGTCGCCCTCGTTGTTATTGGCCGTCTCATAGGTCTTGAGTAGCGCCTGACGGTCCACCTTGCCGTTAACCAAGAGTGGGACATGCTCTATAATCACCACCTGGGGCGTCATGTAGTCGGCTAGCTTATCCTTGAGGCGCGCCTCCATCTGCATTTCCGTCACCATGGGAGCGTCGTCCCGCAGCTTGACAAAGGCCAGGATAGCCTGGTCCACCTGTCCGGCATGGTAGCACAGCACGATGGCCTTCTCCACAAGCGGCAGCTCAGCCACGTTTTTCTCCACCTCGGAGAGATCCACGCGATGCCCACGGATCTTAACCTGGGAGTCCGTGCGGCCCTCGTACATAATGCTGCCGTTTTTCAGGGATCCGTAGTCTCCGGTGCGATACAAACGGGCATATTCTGGGAAGGAATAAATCGTAAGGGTATGGAGAATACAGACTCATCTTGGAAACACTTACTCTTCTCCACCGCCAGCGGATTCTCCAGGAAGCGCTCTGGATCACGTCCATTGACATAGCCAGCGGCCAGGTTAAGTCCCGAAGCAAAGATCTCCCCGATCTCGCCGTTCTTCACGGGACGATAGTCCGCATCTAGCAGATACACCACAGTGTTGGACACGGGAATGCCTACAAGAATAAAGGTCATCACTAAGCTGGAACAGTGGGAGCTGCGGATCAGGGGGTTATCTCACCGATGGGCACATTGTCATACAGGCTCAGCTGCTTCTTGCTCTCGCAGGCAAAGTAGGTGACATCGCCCATTACCTCCGTGGAGCCGTAGAAGTTGTACAGCCGGTGCACGCCCTCGTCAAAGTAATCGAAGAAGCTGCTGGCCAGGGACACTGAGAGGGGCTCGCCAGAGCACACCCAGATCTGGAGGTTGTACAGCAGCTTCTGTGCTGCTCCGCCGCCCTCCATCTTGAGGTACATCAGCATCGAACGCAGAAGCGTGGGCACCAGCACCAAACGCCTGATCTTGTAACGCTCCAGCAGAGCCACCAGCCGCTGGGGATCCTTGGTCACGGCCTTGGGCACCACAAGGATGGCCAAGCCGCACATCAGGGGGCCCCAGAGCTCGGCTATCGAGTCCACGAAGGTCAGAGCCGTCTTAAAAACGCTCACTGCTTCGTTGGTCGTGTACGGAAAGGTTGCCCACTGCCACTGGAGGCGATTCAGGATGCTCTCATGCGGCAAGCGCACTCCCTTGGGCACTCCCGTGCTCCCCGAGGTGTAGAGCACGATGGCGATGTGGTCATTGCCGCCGCGCAGCATCTCCTCCGAGAGCAGATTGGAGCCGGGCAGCTGAATGGACTTGGCGTACAGCTCCGTGGCTGAAAGCGTGGGTGTGCCCTGAAAGCGGCCAGCATCGATGTCGTCATCGCGAACCACCAGTGTGGGCTTCGCCTCCAGCAGGATGTGGTGGATGCGGTTCGCTGGGAAGCTGGGATCGATGGGCAGGTAGGCACCACCGGCCTTCCAGATGGCCAAGAGTGTGGTGACCAGTCCCTCCGACGGTTGCATGCACACGGCCACGATGAAGTCTCCGTCGCTGTTGGGCTGCAAAAAGCGTCCATGGGTCTCGGCCACCAGGAGACGGGCTGCCCGATTGGCCCGCTCGTTCATCTGGCGGTAACTGCTCTGACTGGGCGCCATTCCGTGTCCCGGTGTCTCCGGCTGATAGATTAGAGCCACCTTGTCGGCATGCCTCAGCTGCTGCTCCTCGAAGATGCGGTGCAGAGCTCTGGGCACAAAGTCCTGTTGCAGGCCCTTAACAATCGACAACTGTGGCAGGGAACCCATCTTTCAATTGAGTTACCTGCATTAAAAGTAAACACAAAATATGGTAATCAAATAATTGTAATTAACATGGTAATGAGACATCATCACTCAGAGATTTTCTGGGTTACATCACTTCCAACGGGTTATTGCTGTAGTAATTAAGTCCATTCATACATGCATATTTATAGCACTTTGTGTTAATGGAGCGCACTCACAGGCAACTATTGTAATGAATGAATATTATAAATGGTATAAATATGAGCTTGAGTGTTCCGAGTTCCATCTGATTTAATTTTAAATCAATCAGAATTATCCATCTACCCTGATATGGTTTTAATGAATAAGAATTCAACAAGAAATTATATAAATCCATTAATAATTGTTGGCTACATTTGGAAGCATGTCCCCTAACATACAAGTTATAGGATTCGCTACAGGTTGAACTTGTGCCAAATCGGTCTTATGGTAAGTAACACTTAAGACATTAGTCCATATTTTGGTTAGAGTTTATTTTGAATCAAACTTATTTCTTTAAGCTTATAATTAATTTTAAAACAAAGTTCTAGATAGATTGGCATCTTAATGCTAGCCCGCTGGCATGTCAAGTCAAATTATTGCGACATTTTTATCGCTACGCTTAGCACCATAACCAATTTATCATACTTTCATATCTGGTTTGTTCCATTGCAGGCTGGAGTCCAATCCAATCCATCTCTCAGCTGAATATTATATAATTCATTAGCATAGCCACCTGTTGGGTGACACACACTAATTAGTGTCAGCTTAATCTATGTGGGCATATATAGTACTATTTATACTATAGTTCTGGTCTTTTCCGGACATTTGTGTTACAAGTTCTGGTACATTTATGGGGTTGTATTGGGTGTGCAGGTTTTGTTCCAATAATATATATTTTATATAGCTTTTTTGCCTGTTTAAAATTAGCATCAGGTTTTCCCTAATATCGTGTTCTAAATCTTCAGTTGAAGTTGGCTCGGTCGTTGGACTTGGCTGGCAGCCCAAACGGCCGTTCGGAATGCGGCATGTTAACTCGTTAATTGCATTAAATAATTCAATGGCCTGAGCCACCGGGCTGGCTTTGTCCCATTTGACGTGCCGCCATAAAGCTGAGTTGACCACAGGCAGGCCCAAGATATCTGGAGGTCTTTAAGCTGCGCCAGCCTTATGCTCATGCTCGTTTAGTTCAATTGGCGTGTCATAAAACTCAGTTAAAATGTCATTGTGCCGGCAACTTCTGGTATACGAGACTATATATGTTTCTGCTGCTGTATCTGTATCTGATTCTGCTTGACTCCAATGTCAAGCACTTTAATCCAAAACATGAAGACAGGCGACTGCCGTCTAGAGGCTCAAGAACGGCAATTACCTGTACCCCTGGCCTTAGCTAATGTTAATCTCCGATTTGGTTTTACAATTGGCTTTGATGTGAGAACTCATTAAAAAGAGACTCCGGATCTGGGAAGCAGGAAAGGAAAGCAAGGTGGCGGCTGGCCAGGAAGCTTCTTGGGCCAGTGCCCAATGAATTATTAATGTGGTTCCGCTTCTTCTCCAGCGAAAGAGGAAACACTGGACATGGTGGGCATGAAGGTGGCCAGGCTGGCTGGCTTTCTGACTGGTGGCTGACTGGTGGAAGCCAAGCAGTTGTAATCGCCGCAACTGCTAAGCTGCAAACAAGTTTTTACCTTAATTGCGCAACACCGCAATTCTCTGTTGGCCCAGTCTTGTCTTCTGGTTCTGGTTCTTGTTTTCGGACTTGCTTGGTTCTGATTCCCCGCTTGGCATACATTTTTCGGCGGTCGAGCAATTTACAGCGCTTACGGGGCGTATACGTAACGAATACGAATTCAAGGCTGGGCAGAGAACATTTCCCAAGCGCCCATTACGTATGCGCCGTGTGAGTCCAATTAGTTTGTTCACTTGCATACACAACCTGTGCTATGTTTGCCGACTGGCGACTACATATCTGGAAGCAGCATATAGTGCGAGTGCGAGTATATATATATCATATCTGCATACAATGCCGCCGCAGCCGTGTTCTCCATCTGCGTCTGCGCCAGGCCATTGTCTTGGAGTTGGCGTAGAGTGCATTCTTGGCCCCCTGCGGCTCTTAGCATTTCACATCATCGATTTAATGCATCCAGCGTTAGCGACAGCGACAGCGACTTCTGTTCACCTTCGCTGCCTCCGTTGATGAGGTGAAATCCATGCGGCTGATTTAATGTTATTGCCGTTGCCCCTGTTGCCATTAAGCACCACAAAAAAAAAAAGGTAGCCAGCAGCAGCAGCAGCAAGGCGATTGAAAAGCATTTAAGACCCGACACACTGAGCAGAGTACGAGCACTGCCTTTAATTTTCCGCTCAAGGTTTCGCTGGTGTTAGATTGTTTGCAGTGTTTGCAGTGGGTTCTGAGGCGCTGAGGCTTTTGGAAAATCGTTCCATAATTACAAAGCTGCCATGTAATTTGTAATTTACATAATTATTGGCTGCGTTTCGGCCGGGTTGAATGACTGTTTGGTAGCAGCAGTGTGTTGGCGCACTCGCCAGATCAACAACATTGCCTAAGGTCGCCGCTCCGATTATCTAGTATCTCGTGTCGCTCAAATGTTTCCGTCGGTGGCGATTCCAAAGTGTGTGGCTAATTAATTTGTTACTGTCGAACCGTCGTCTCGCCGTGGGAGGCGGTTACAAGTCTGTTCCCTCTGATAGAGTCCCAGCTTAGTTCTTTTATTATCTGTATTAGGCTCTTTTTTCCTGCCTGATTTGCTTAATTGAGTAAAAGAGCGCCTAATTTAAGCCATGGCAGAGGGTCTGCTGCATCTGCACGGTGCTCTGGGGTCGTCCCCGGCGAGTGAGTGATCTGTGTGGGGTTTTTTTTCCCGCAACCAATGTTGTTTTTCCACAGTATTTCCGATTGTGAGTCAATTGGATGAGTAGTCGGTAGTCAGTTGTCAGTAGTGGCGGCAGGGCAGTTGAAAAAAACCACACAAGAATACGCAAATAACGATCTCTGCACGGCGCCGAGTCTTGCGTCAATCCGAGAATCGCTTGACCAGCTCATTAGGCAAAATGCAAATCTAACATCCATAAAACCCACTTGTAATGCATATGTGTACGACACACACTTAGCACGTACTTAACATAATTAATAGGCGATCGGCCAATGACTCAATTGCAATTATAAATCCATCACGGCGGGCCACCGTTCGCAAGTACGTATACGCCGTGGTGACCGCCGTTAATAGTTAGTTCGCAAATGTGTAGCAGCGATTAGTTAAGCACGCCAAGACAAATTAAATGTCAATTGCGGGATACTTATGCTAACGCTCATTATCATTATGTCGATGGACAAGCACTTGGCCAAAAGCCAGGTGCTAAATGCTGGCTAAACAACTGCAACTGAAGACTTCAATCTGTAATTTAGCTCAGAGCTGCAGCTTAATTGAGCTCTCCCTTCGGGCTGTCCCGCCTTGAATTCTGTTTGCCTTTTACATTTCGAGTGCATTCACAACTAATGAGCCGTTCGCAGCAAATCAAGTTTCCTTTTTATTTTAAGCTTTTCGCTCACTTCCTCGAATTGTGGCGATTTTTTCACGAAACGGGTTACGCAAGGCGTTCTGGTTTGCTCCCAGAATGTCATCCACGAGCACTTTAAAATACATAAATATGCAAATTGTTGTCACATTTTTGGAACAACAGAAACCTCGATTGCCAGTACTTAACTTAAAATCAAACAATCCTGCATAAAACTGCACTTGTTGTACATTATTCTTAATTAAACTTGATTATTTCTGATCGCAACCTTAGCAAAAAATGAAGTTCTTCATAGATTGAAGCGAGGTGAAAACAGTTTTGTAAAATCCATTATTTTTGCTAAAACTAATTGCACTTTTTGTGGTCTTCTTTTTATGTAATATTCTCTCGGCTTAATGAATTTTACGTGTTTTTTTAGCTGTCGGAAATGATGTAATTTATCGTAAAACACCGAGGTACTAAAATTACGCGAGAATTATTTCATTAACGACTGCCAAACATGCATGCCACCTCAATTAGCATAAAATAATTTCGGAAAATTTTCATAAATACTCGATAATCACGTATACGTACCGATTAAGATAATTTGGATTTCTGTCACTTGGTAATTTGAACAGTCTTGAAATACTCTTTCAAATCTCTTTAGCTGCGGCCGCTTCACACTGAGCACGTTTCAATGTCCTTTCTCGCGGACAAAAGGGGAGTCTACCAGTTCGAAAAGAGTTCCTTTTTGGTCACTTCACTTGCGTTTCACTCTGGATCCAGGCTGAGATTGGGGCCCGAAAAAAACTAGCAACGCACACTGGCAACTGGCAACTGGTAACTGGCAACTAAACGTGCTATGTACTTGTAAACGGCGCTCGCAGACTAATCAGAATCCCAGCACCCGACTAACTTATATATCCGACCGATTCGATCCGATTCGCAGTCTCTGCCGCTGCCCCGGCGGACTGCGCAGTCGCGGCATACAGCCCGATGAAGAATGGCGGAGCAGAGCGCCGCGCCGGCAGAGGCCAGCAGAATGACAAAAAGAAAAAAAAACCAGTTCCTGCTCTTACAGCCGCTGCAATTATTGCTCGGAGCATGTGTGGACGTTGGATGGTGGATACTGGATGCTGGAGGCTTAGAATTTCGTTTAGTTTGGCCGCCATGCTCAGCGGGGCCGGCGCCCTGTGACGTAGGAAATGGAATGAAATTCCTGGCAGTCCCCGTTCCCTCGCTCTCGCTAATTGGCAGGCAAAACACATAGTTCGGATTTGTTTTTTACCTGAGCTAGACACTTGGAAATCCCTCGCATGACGCAGACCAGATAGCGCGGTTCGATAAAAGTGGAATAACACTCTAGATTACGCCCATATCGTAGAAAGCTGTATTTCAATTGATCTGTCCCTCGGGATAGGTTTAGTTATCCAAACTGTGACTGTGTCTACTTTGGCTAAGAGAGTTATTAAAGCAATTTAAGTTAACAATTAAATAAGATTTTAGATAGATATTACATTTTCTGAGTCTGGTAATTAAGGTTTTGTTTGCATCCTTTAATTTAGCTATTATATTTCCTAACTACCTTTACATAAGCTATTCTATTATATTTTTTAAAATCAAGTTTCCTTCTTATTTCAAAATACTTTATTCTCAATTTTAAGCTTGTATTGTTAATAAAGCGAAAGCTGTAAAAACAAGAGCCCTTGAGTTACCACAAAATGAAGCTCTAGGGGTAAATAACCTGGAATATTATTGTAAAACACTTGAAAGATAACCAGGAATCAGGTTCAAACACTCGACAGACTATAGGGAACTGATTTACAAGTATTTTGTGTGAAAATTCTACCAAACTCCACGTGGTCCTAATAAGAGTCACCCATATTCATACAAACATAAGAATAATTAAAATAATTTTATAATAATTTTGCATAATTACTCAAACAAATGGAAATGATTTGTACTTAGATACAGTAGGGAGACATGAGTAGTTATGAACTCGGATTAAAATACTCGGATAGTTCTCATCACGGTCTGTTTATTTCTAGCTATCAAAACATTATTAACTTTAAAGCTTGACTGTTAATATTTTTACAACTTTATTACCACGAAACCGAGTTTTTATTTGTATATTATACAAAGGCATTGTTTGTATTACTACCTCAACTCCTCTTTTTCATTACAAAATAGTCGAACTTACGACTGGCCATGCTTGAGACTCTCTGTCTAAGATTAATTGCGATTTATGGCATTTAGCCAGCGATTTAATTCACCACTTCGAATCGTGCGAAAGTAAAAACGTAATTAAAAATGGAATTATAAATAAGAACTGATCATCAGCATTAGAGAAACTGCAATTTGTAGATCGATGCTGTAGCTGTCATAGCAATGTACATACTCGATGTGAGAGGGATATTGATATATGCCAGCAGTCATGTTGTTCGTCCCATTATGGAGTCAGTGTGAAAATTTGCAGTTGAGGCGCCTGTCCCCCCTGACTTTTAAATCAATCATTACTCAATAAGTATCCACTGCTTACGAATGCATTCAGGCGCCTGGAAATCTTGGACATCACAAGTACGGCACTACAATCATTGTTTGCAGTATCAAGGTTAATCATTTAATTGATTAAACGCTTAAAGAGAGCCCCAGCGCATTAGAATGTTGTTTAGGAATCCAAAAATCGCTAATTAATTAGCAGATTATGGGTGTTCCCTGTCAGAATCAGATCCAACAGATCCCAAAATGTGATGCGGGTGAAGTTGTTGAGAGTATTTAAGTAATTACTGATCAATTTTTTGCATTCACTGGTTCATTCAATTGATTTTTAATAAAAGAATATCAGACAGCTAGTCTGGAATTACCTTTCAATCAAAATTTATGAATGCAAGAATTGCTTGAGAACCACTTCCATTTTAATAGCATAAATCGACTAATTTATTTAGCAATCAACTATGTAAATACTTCAAGTGACTACTATATAATTTTCTACGCGATTCTTATCGTAACTAAAACAGCTTTAATATATATATAAACTGTTACAATAAAAATAATTGGCGGCAGCTGATTGACCATAAAAAAGCACCGATTTTCCTACACATTGCAAGCGTTCCATAAAAAGTACTAACTTCCTTCTTTCAATTACTTTATTTAGTAATTAAATGTTTTGCGTTTAACGCACATGTTCCGAATAAGAAGCGCATTTCGGGGGCTTTTTTTGCAGCTGGAAACAAAAGGATTCACAGGGAGATTTGGGTCACAGCACACATTAAGTGCAGTTTAATGGGAATTTGGTTACGTGATTCACTCCTGCAAAATGTTACGATATCGGACTGAGGCTGGTGCTTAAAAAGTGATCAGCAAGAACTGTTAATTAACCGATTACCGACATCTAATTGAATTCTATAAATGCGAATGAAACGAAGTGAAGGTGTGCCCAATATCAGCTCTGAACCAATTAAGATTAGCCCGCAGCTCTCAGTTTCGACCGCATCTGTGTCTGAATCTGTATCTGTGGGATGCCAAGATTCGTATCTCAGCTTACTTCACACCCAAGTCACGTTTCCAGATCGCAACGTCAGCGGCCGTGAGGAGGCACCTTTGGAACCGGCTGCTAGTCGGCTGGCATCGCATCCGGACTTCCCCAAAAAGAAAGTGTGACGCATCCATCAGCCGCGTTCGTTCGTTCGTTGGACAGTTCTACGAAACTGCCTCCGTAGTCGGCTACAATGCTCTCATTTGTTTTTGTCGATTCGCGCGATTTGAGCTGTTTAAGGCGCGATTGTGACGATATTATACTGCGGATATTGTACAGTGAAAGAAAATACTAGCCCATGAACGTAAATTGATTAATAATGGTTTTACTAAATAGAACAAATTGTGATATTAGACTTAAAACAGCTAAATATATGGAGATAGTGTAAAAGATAAGCATTGAACTTTTGAGAGAAAAGATTACCAAAGCTCTCAAGAGGCCTCTTCAATGGTAAAAATCCCTTTTCGGAGCATCATAATTCGTAACATGCATACTTTGAAAAACGTTTTTAATTTTATATTTAGATACTTAAAAAATCCATAATCCGTTACCTTAATATTTTAAGCCACTAAATTAAGCGTTTTGTCATTTTCCTAAGTGTACTGTTGCAGGCGGTTGTCCAACTCGTTTTCGCCCCGACAAGTATTTCCCTAAACAAAACAAGTCGACGCGGAGCGGGACAATTTACTGTTAACAGCTGCTGGCGGACGGACAGGCGGCAGGCGGACAGCCGACTGTCGAATCTAACAATTCGACGGCGCTGATTGCTTTCGCATTCGGCTGATCGATGTTGTTCTTTTGATGTCTACATTGTTGTGATCTGTGCGATTTGGCGTTTTTTCGATTAGGTCCGCTTGTTGCGCATTCGCCGTGTTGGTCATGACAATGACAATGCGTGCCACAATCATAACCATCTCAATCGCGACCGAACGTGTCAAGTGCCCGGCGGGTAATTACTTGCAAGAATCTGGCCACTGCGCGCACGGAAGTGCCGAGTCTGGCCGGGCACTTCCCCACAGCCGAGCCGGGCGCGTCAGCCGGACAGCTGGGCCAATTCAAATTGAATTATGCGGCCAATTAAACTATCATTAGAGCAGCAGGCCAGCTATCTGGTCATATTAGCTCATAGGCGTGGCATCGGAGACGGGCCACTTGACCATGTTAAATGCAAATGTCGCCCGATGTTAATGAGGTGATTGTAATAAGCAAATCGATATTCCAGTGTAAAGTAACCTATTAAAAACACCTGAGATCTCGGAGACCCCTGCCATATTTCAAACAAATCCAGCTATGATTATATCAAGTGATAAATAAAATTAATTAATAATAATGTAATAGTATTTTCACATCGCTATGCTAGGTAATAAATAATATTACATGATCATTTTCCTTAAGTGGCCTATTTTTAATAGTCTCTACGTTTGCTACATTTAAGAGAATCTTTTCATGGAATTGATAATAATAAATAATGATGAGTCTAAACAACACACTTCGCTCTTCCATGTAATTATTATAATTAGCTGCCTATGACAATGTGTTTTAAGTTAACCACAGCAACAGCTCCTTACCTTAATGTGGCTAAATTGCTTTTCTGCGGAACCTAATTTGGCTGATATCAGCCTCTTCACTTAACAATTTTTCCCCATGCATTACTCACATGGAAACCCATATTTAAACCATATCATAAATCGTTGATTGGGGGTTCTGAGGAATTTTTAATAGGCGAGTAAGAGAGGTTTATTGATATTGATAAGATTGGGCGCACGCCAGCCCCACTTTCATGGTGATTAGCGGTAGCAAACATGTTCTTATAAAATACACTTCTTCGGAAAATTTAAAACTTTAGATTAGAGGTAATGGCACTAAATGTATTTAATTCAAAATCACCGTGAAAATGGAAATGGAAAGTTCAATCGAGGTTATAAAGGGTTAGCTCTAATCCGTACCCCAATCAGAAGAAATGGCCACAAGTCTGATCCTCTTGTTTTTATTTGGTGTTGCCTTTGGCAATGCTCAAATTCCTGATCTGGGAAGCAAGGACATTGCAGAGTATCATCGCTTGGCCAGAGTCCGTCATTTATCAGAGGAGTTCTTCAGCTTTTATGAAAACATAACCCTGTCCGAATTGACACCAGACACCAGGCTGCCCACTCAGCAGGATCTGCAGTGCTATGCGGAGTTCGTGCAGCTAACAGCGGGATTATCCTCTGGTAGACTTTGGGCTTTCAAAAGTAAGTTGAATACAAAATCTTGTGGAAACATCAAAGAAGTTAATCAAACGCTTTACAGTGATCGACTCCTGGGGCTCAATTCCTGCGGGAATCCTCATGGGCCACCTCAAGGACTTGGGTCACTACGACGAATGCATCAGGATCGACCAGGCCATTGGATCCAGCTACAACCTGCAGGGCAAGTACTGCCTCGCCACCTTGCCCCTTCAACTGAGCAACTCAGGCATTATGAGCTTGCTAGGTCTTCAGATAGCAGTCTGCTTTCCCGCCTCCTGCTCGGCCTCGAATATGGATACCCTGCTGCGAAGGGTATTTCAGCAACTCCTCAATATAGAGTTAAGCTCAGATCTGACCCTGGTCAAGGAGAGCACCTGCAAGACGGCCGAGAGAGAGTCCTAAGATGGTCTCACCATATTCACAATGTAAGATATATGTGAGCCCAGAGTTGTAATATTTTTTATATGTCTTTCACCACTTTCAGAGTTTTACTGTCTATGTTTGCGGCTGCTGTTGCGATTGCAACATTTTATGACTACTTTTTGTGCAAGAATCCAAGTAATACACGAAACCGACAAAGAAAAGAGAACACTTTTTTTAACCAAATGTGCTTTTCAGAAGACCTACCCGTCATCTTGAAGATTTTCTCCGCTAGGGCCAATTCCAGAGCTCTGTTTCACATCTCCACAAAACCCAATCCGAATGTAATTGAGTGCCTCCATGGGATTCGCTGCATGTCCTTGATTTGGGTGTGCTATGGTCATGACTATATCGTTTCCATTACTTCTCCTAACATCAACTATGTGGACATATACTCAGTAAGTCTTTCTGTTAAGTTGTCTTTATCTTAAAATGCTAAAATGCATTTGAAAACCTAAACAGTGGGTGAAGACGCCCTTTATGGAGTTCATCAACGAAGGTGTGTTTGCAGTGGATACTTTCTTCTTTCTGAGTGGAGTTCTGGTTGCCTTGGTTCCATTGAGAGCCATGAAAAGGTGGGTTATTTTAAATGTTTGCTTCTTTAAAATAATAACTATTAATGCAACTTTAGAGCCAAAGGAAAGCTGAATGTTCCGCTAATGTACCTTCACCGCTACCTGCGACTCACTCCCATATTGGCTGTGGCCATAATTGTGCACCTGAAGTTGCTGCCCCTCATGAGCGATGGTCCCCTGTACGGGAAGTGGAACTTTGACAATTACGACAATTGTAAAACGGACTGGTACTGGACGCTACTCTACGTACAGAACTATGCCGCTGACAAAGAAGTAAGCATTATAATACCCATTTATTTATAGGTAATTTGTGTTCACTTTTCCCAATATTTTAAGTGCCTTGTTCAAGCCTGGTACCTGGCCATTGACATGCAGCTATACATTTTGGCCCCCATTTTCCTGTTTGCTGTTTACAAGTGGGGCCACAGAGGTGCTGCTGGAGTCCTAATGCTTCTCCTTGGACTGGCTGGCTTCCTCATCGGATACATGGCCATCAACAAGTACTCACTGTTAGTATCTTTTTTATAAATAATATATGAGTTATATTCTCCTCCTCTCCTTTTCAGAGTATCCCTTAATGCTGAAGCTACTTCGAAAGTCTCCCATCACACCCACAATCGGGCCTCGGGCTGGTTGGTTGGCTTCCTGTTTGGTTACTTCCTGCACACGATCCGTGGAAAGTCCATCAAGCTGAGTCGTCCCGCAGTCTGGATAGGATGGATCACCAGTTTGGCCCTCTTCTTCACCGTCATCTTTGCGATGTATCCCTATGGAATTGCTAAGAGCAAGACTGTGGGCGTAGTGGCAGAGGCCTTTTACGTATCGCTCTCCCGGATTGCCTGGCCTTTGGCCCTGAGTTGGGTGGTGTTTGCCTGCATGCAGGGTTATGGGGGCTTGGCCAATTCCTTCCTGGCCTCTCCATTATGGCAGCCACTCTCGAAGCTATCCTTCTGCGTCTACATTTGGCACCTGTTCATTCAGAACCTCAATGCGGGACGGACTCGAGTGAAAACCTACTTTTCCGACTACGATGTTGTGAGTTACCTTGAAACCCTTTAACTACCAAACCGAAAAATTAATCATTATCTGTTGTTATTAGATGCTGCGGTTCTGGCAAGACTTTGGCTTCTCTGTGCTGCTCGCCTATGTGATGCACATCCTTATCGAAGCCCCTTGTGGAGGCTTGGAAAGCCTCCTGCTGCCCAACCGAAGACCAGCTCCACAGCCGAAACTTCCCCCTACCGGGGCCATCATTCCAGAGGTCACTCCAACAGCCTTGAAGAACTCAGAAGAGTTACAGGATGAAATCAGGGAACCTAAAGGTCCTTCGAATGAGAATTCCAGACCAGCAGACAATTAGAACTTTCTTCAGGAAGTAAATGTTATTTTCAATATTAAACCAATCAAGACATAAAATCAGATCTGAAATGAATTATGTGATCAATTACACTACCATTAAAGAAGCAGACACATAAAGCTGGCTCTATATATTATTGGTGACAGACTGCAGTGCGGCGGCAGATCCAGTTATTGGAAAACTCGCTGTATGCAAATCAACTAATTGCAAAAATCAGATAACCAAGATACACTTGCTATCAACTTTCCGGCTTGATCGCATCCACTTAATCATAGAAATATAAATAACACCTGAAAACCAGCGCCATGAGTGCGTTCGAACCGCTAGACAACGCCAGATATGGAAGTGATTTGCAGTATTGTTATAACCGTGACTAGAGAAGTACATTCGGTTGGTGCTTGGGCCTTAGAAACTAGTTATCAAGGACAAGGACAAGGCCGTTTCCGTTCTGCCAAAAATTGACCTATAATCGATGAAGTGCAAAGTCCTGCGACAATAAACTTGTACTTAGTTTATTATTCTCAGGAATTTGAAATATATAGAAGTGACCGAAGAAGTTTTTTCATAATATTTAGGTCTTCTTGCGAATGCCATCGATAAGATAATCTGGCCCCCATAATATGCAAACACAAAAGTTACGTGAGAAGATTTCAATCGAAATAATAAATTCTGACTAAAAGGCCTTTCGCAGAGTCATGAAAATTGGACTAATCGAAAGAGTCCATATATTACTAATCCTTATCTCAGACGACTGCCAGACATCCAGTGGCTATGCCAGCGATCGGTTATAAAAGGGGTTGCTCTACTCCAGATGGAAAGCATACGGTGGTTGAAAGTCCACAGATATGGTAAGAATCACGGTAGTAGTGCTGCTCCTCTGTGGCCTGGCTCTGGCCAGCACTGTCGGATTGGACTTGGACCTCAACCAAGGCCTCGAACTGGACGTTAAGGATTATCAGCGACTGATCAGGCTGCGGCATTTATCGGAGGAGTTCTTTAGCTTCTACCAGAACGTAACTATAGAGGATTTGGTGCCCAACACGAGGTTGCCCACCGCCCAGGATCTGCAATGCTATGCGCAGTTTGCCCAGCTCACCGCCGGATTGGTAAGCGGTGAGCTTTGGGCCTTTAAAAGTGAGTAGAGTGTTTTAAAGTCTTAGAGAATTGCGGCTTCAATAGTTATTTTGTACTCAGTGATTGATTCCTGGGGATCGATACCGGCTGGAATCCTCAAGGGTCATCTCAAGGATCTCGGCCACTACGACGAGTGCGTGGCTATTGAGCAAACCGTGGCTTCCAGTTACACTCTGCTGGGAAAGTACTGCCTTGCCCAGCTGCCGCTGCAGCAACTGCTGGGCAATGCCGGTGGCATAATGCGGATGATGAATGTCCAGACAGCAGTCTGCTTTCCATCTGCCTGCTCGGCCACAAACATGGACACGCTGCTCCGTCGGGTTTTCCAGCAACTAATCGGACTGGAGCTGGGTGACAATTTGAATCTGGTCAGCGAAGGCACCTGCAAAACTGCGGAAAGAGAGGCCTACGATGGTGTTACCATTTTTACAATGTAAGTATTGGTTGCTACCAATTTGCTTAAAATATTAATTCATTATTTTTGAACAGCGTTTTACTGTCTGTATTTGGAGCCGTCGTAGCTCTGGCTACCCTCTATGACTATTTCTTATGCGAGGATCAAAGTAAGTATGCAAAGTTTAAGCTGAAAAGGATATTTCTTATTAATTCCCTGATTTTGTATACTCTTTAGAGAAATTACCACCTATTCTAAAGGTTTTCTCAGCCCGTGCCAACTCTCGTGCGCTGTTCCGAGTTAGCACTACATCTAATCCCAATGTGATCGAGTGTCTCCATGGAATTCGCTGCATGTCCTTGATTTGGGTATGCTACGGACATGACTACATCGTTGGCATCACATCGCCCAACATCAATCTGTATGATGTGTACACGGTGAGTGCAGGAAATTATAATGTAAATACAATTAGGGATTAATTCGTTGTCTTCTTAGTGGGCCAAGACACCTTTCATGGACGTCATCTACGAGGGAGTGTTCGCTGTGGACACATTCTTCTTTATCAGCGGTCTGCTTGTGGCCATGGTTCCCCTGCGCGCCATGGAGAGGTGAGTCTACTCCAGTCTTAGCCAGTTATTCCTATACCCAATACTGGTATCACTTTAGGGCCAAGGGAAAACTGAATATTCCACTGATGTATCTCCATCGCTATCTTCGCCTGACGCCCATCGTGGCCATGTCCATCCTTATCTACCTGAAGGTGCTGCCCTTGGTGGGCGATGGGCCGCTGTACGGCAACTGGAACTTTGATAATTACGATAACTGCAACGACAACTGGTATTGGACCTTGCTTTACATTCAGAATTATGCGACTAACAAGGAAGTAAGAGGTTCTTAATCCTTATTAAAAAATCAAGTTAACCATAATCTTTCTGAGCAGTGCCTGACTCAGACCTGGTACCTGGCCATCGACATGCAGCTGTACATCATCGCCCCCATCCTGCTGATCGTTGTGTACAAGTGGGGCAAGAAGGGAGCTGCTTTGGTGCTGCTCCTAATGCTGGGTCTGGCCGCTTACCTCTTCAGCATTATGGTGATCAATAACTACTCACTGTAAGATTTCTTGCCATGCATTCAAAACGATTTTGTCTTAGTTAAATAATTTAATTTATACAGGTTAAACATGGGTGGTGGCGGCGGCGGCACCGACCTGTCGCACTACACACACACCAGGGCTTCGGGCTGGTTGGTTGGCTTCTTGTTTGGTTACTTCCTGCACTCGATCCGGGGAAAGTCCATCAAGTTAAACCGTCCTACCGTGTGGGTGGGATGGATCACCAGCCTGGCCCTGCTGTTCACCTGCATCTTTGCCATGTATCCTTACGGCATGGGAAAGAGCAAGACGGTGCCTATTCTGAACGAAGCCTTCTACGTGTCCCTCTCCAGGATCGCCTGGCCACTGGGCCTGAGTTGGGTGGTCTTTGCCTGCATGCAGGGATACGGGGGGCTGGCCAACTCCTTCCTCACCTCGCCCCTGTGGCAGCCACTCTCGAAGTTGTCCTTCTGCGTCTACATGGGACATCTGTTCATACAGAACCTCAATGCAGGACGTACGCGTGTCAACACCTACTTTTCGGACTACGATATTGTGAGTAACCAATTTGAGATTTTTCGAAGATAACCCCGTTGTAAACCCTTCTTAATTGTCTTCCTCAGATGCTGCGCTTCTGGCAAGACTTTGGCTTCTCCGTGCTCTTTGCTTATATCCTGTACATTCTGATCGAAGCTCCTTGTGGGGGACTAGAGAGTCTGATTCTGCCGAACCGAAGGCCAGCTCCCCAGCCAAAACTCCAGCCTCCAGCTGAGGTGGCGCCAGGGGCCTCCCAGTCTCCAATTGATCTTGAGAAGCAGGTTCCAGAGCCAGTTGCACATCCGCTAGATACTGAATCGGCATCCGCTCCTCCTTTGGAAAGCAAGATTGACCTGCAGACAAGAGAGGATGCGGAAGCCAAGGCGACATAACAATAAGGAAACTCATTGTACATAGTTTATTTATACATATAACCTAAGAGTATGCTGCGAAAATAAAAACTTTTTGAAAATTTATACAATTTGTTTATGAAGCATAAGAAATTCAATATCGATAGATCGTTAATATATATCATGCTAGAAAAAGGGTGCCAATGATACTTTTTAATTTCTCGCAAACAGGAGAAGGTCCTTCAATTCCCAAAATGTCTTCTAAAAAGTGTTTCATGTTGTGTTTTTCTCTGTCAATCTTTGAAATTGTAGCGATTGTGTCAAGAGGTAATAAATATTTATATGTAAAAAAAGTTAGTACCAATCCATAGATAAGAAAGTTGAAGCAACAAATTTTCCCAAAACCTACGAGGTGCAGGTATGCAGACTCCTTGATACTTGTGGAGATTTTGACTCAAAGATCAGAGTGTATAAAGCGTGTTTTTACGTATATGTAAAAAATTAATATCAATCCATAAATAGGAAAATTTAACAACGAACTACCAAAAGGCATGAAGTGCAGGCATTTTGTCAAGAGGTAATATATATTTATATGTTAAACAATTTGTACCAATCCATAAATAGGAAAGTTTAAGCAACAAATTTTCCCAAAACCCACGAAGTGCAGGCATGCAGACTCCTTGATACTTGTGGAGATCTTGACTCAAAGATCAGAGGTAATAAATATTTATATGTAAAAAAAGTTAGTACCAATCCATAGATAAGAAAGTTGAAGCAACAAATTTTCCCAAAACCCACGAGGGGCAGGCATGCAGACTCCTTGACACTTGTGGAGATTATGACTCAGAGATCTGAGTGCTTTAATTGGGTTTTTACCTGAGTTTAGTGCTGTTTATATTAATAAAGTGTGATTAGGGTACTTAGCATAGAGAGTTCAAAACAATTCAGATTACAGCGAATTAATAAACTGAGAGAGCTTTCCTAGGTAAAGGACTTGATTATCTGGCCTTTCAGTTCAGATAGACTTGCTAGTTTTAACGACCTCTCAGAAAATGTATATCTGATCAAGTTTCAAGAAGCCAAATAAAACGCTTCCAGGTGCCTGATACTGCGCCGTCTAGGGCCCGGGAAATCCAGCCGGCTATTATTTTGTTTTGATTGCTCTTTTTGGTTATTATTGCCCCGATAAGACCACGTTTTGGCCATTTCTGCCAGTTCATATTGAGTTGGCTCAACAGAAGGCACAAGGAAATCCCATTTATTGTTTCCCAAAACCTGAATCCGTCTTGATTAGATTGTAATTTGCTTTAATATAAAGTGTACAGATCCAAAGTGCATGCTGACGAATGCTTTATAAGTTTTTAATCAGATCGAAGAGGTTTAAGCACGTGTGAAAGTTTTTTTTTTTGATAATAAGCGACTGGGTCAAAGTACTTTTCGATGACGATTATAAAAATTTAAAATCACGGAAACTACAGAACTTATAACTAGGTTAACAAAAGTATTTAAACAAAACAGCATTGAAAAGTTGTTTATTTTATATTTATTTAAATGTATAAAACATAGAATTTTCCTAACCCTAACCTATAACTGGAACTTTGTTTATTTACTAACGACAAGCTGGTAAGGTGCCCGAAATAAGTATGTAGGACACTACATTTTTTTGTTTAAAAAGAAAAAACAAAATTTCGGTGTATTTTTTATTAAATATGTAGCAATATCCAAGTGATTGATCAAAAAAAAAACTTCACACATCCTTACAAAAAATAAAACAAAATGTTTTCAAACGAAATAAGTAGGACAAATTCTTAAAATCAAGGATAACCCAAAAAAAGGAACAAATTCACTATGGAAAAGTTGAAGACTATTTTAAATAGAGCATCCTTTGTTGTTTAACACCTTCAGAACTCGTCCTGGCATGGAGTTTATAAGGTTTTCTAGTATTTTTGAGTCGATTTTTGCCCATTCTTGATTGATAGCTTCTTTTAATTCTTTAAGAGTTCCAAATTGTCTTCCATTGGCATAAACCTTTTGAGAAAGGATGCCCCATAGATTTTCTATCGGATTCAAGTCCGGACTGCGCGCTGGCCATTCCAAGAGTGGGATTTCCGACGATGAAAAAAAACTCTTTGTGTGCTTTGCACAGTGGATAGGAGCATTGTCCTGTTGACATGTCCATTCTTCACCAAAATGATCCTCTCCAAATTGAACAATGACTGTATCTAATAGCTCTACATAGGTTTGAGCGTTCATTTTGTGGGTTATAAAACATATAGGTGACTTTCCCGCATACCCAAAGGCAGCCCATACCATAAGAGATCCTCCGTGAAAATTTCTGGAGACGTGGACTTTCTTGGGAGTCCTTGTATCGCGATAATAATACCGATAGCCATCAGGGCCATCTAAATTAAATTTTTTCTCATCGCTAAATATTACTTTTTTCCACTCTTCGTCCCAAAATTTGTATTTGTTGGCAAACTGCAATCTGGCTACTTTATGCCTCGGCAGTAGTTCAGGTTTAAGCAGTTTTTTTTTTCGTATGAAACATTTTCAGAGTTTCGCAAAATTTGTTGAACTCGTCGAGTGGTGACTGGTAGACTCAAATTTGATCGTATTTGA
>VNJR01005237.1:0-18920 GCA_008042585.1 Drosophila punjabiensis
GGGCCGGCACAAGTCCCTCGCTGCTCCGCTCCGGCTGGTCTACGTCAGTCTCACTCGACGGCTGGGTTAAACCTCAGTTGGCTTCCTTCGAGGTGGAGGCCCGATGGCCTGCTGGTGGCTCCAAATCTCGATATTGTTCACTCTCACAAATGTTCTCCACTTGGAGTGGCACTCGCCAAATCCGTGTCCTACACAAAATCCCGTCCGTCGTACTTCATGTCTTTTCTACTAATCTCCTCTAACTTTGCTCCATGTGGAGTGGCACTCGCCACTCCGTGGTTTTAGCCAAGATCCACGTCAGGCTCGTTCCACGTCTTTCCGCAACTCTCCTCTAACTTGCTCCATGTGGAGTGGCACTCGCCACTCCGTGTTTTTAGCAAAGATCCACGTCAGGCTCGTTCCACGTCTTTTCCGCAACTCTCTTGGTTTTTTCCACTGCGAAGTTCTCGTGGCCTCGCTTCGAGAACTTCTCGAAGTTTCTTGGATCTCGTTTCCTCTCACTCTTTCCTTAGGGCGCGTGCCAATTTTCGGGGGGTTGATCGTATGGCGTGATCGCGTCCTTTTTCGCTCACTCCTACATACTACTGCTGTCATGTGACAGCTGCTCGTGGTGAGTTTCGTAGAAACGCTTGTGTGTGTGTCCGTGTGCGTTGAGCTTTTTAACTAGCGATGGTAGTTCGGTGTGGCTTAGCTTAACTATCGTATTGGCCTTTGCAAAGCCTTAAATTAATTTATATTTAGCTAAATCTATTTACATAATTAAATTCTAGTTTCCTATTGTTTACATTATTCCCTAATATTTATATTGCTAGATTATTATGTATTACTTACATATTTATTTGTGGGGAGCCGGCAGGTTCCTCACAAGAGTATATAGAAGACTATCTGCAAAGCTTCATTCAGATAGCTTCAATACTGAGGGACTAGTTTGCGTAAAAACGGACAGACACACAGACAGACAGATTTACATGGCTAGATCGACTCGGCTGTTGATCCTGAATAAATATACTTTATGGGGTTGGAAATGCCTCCTTCAATGCGTTCCAAACTTCTGACTGAAATTATTATACCCTGCAAGGGTATAAATAAAAGTTCTTTGCCCCGAAATTACTTTCTGTATACTTTCTATACAAAGGGGATACTGGCGCTCGAATTTACGAAATACACGCAAAATGGCAGAAAAGCAACAACAATATCAGTTTTTCGTCAAACGTTACGCATTACACAAAATTTAATTGATTTCAAAACATCTCTAAATCCTTCCGGTTGCTGACATCTTCCAGCAAGATGTCTACCACCCTCGATAGCTCACATGCCTGCTGCGCGATCGGGTTCTCTTGATATCCTGCTGCGCCTACTCTCGCCTATTTAACGCTTAGATAACTTCGCTGTGCCTCCACAGTTCTTCCTGGCCTATGTTTACACTGGTAGTGCCTTGCCGCTGTCCATACCGCCGAATCGCCTTAGTTGGGGCTGCACGAGGCCGGTCGCATCACTCTTAGAACTCAGACACAGGCCGCTTCTGGCCTTGTTCTTTGAGATTCCTCGCTTCCGGTTTAGTGCAGCTGAGCTCGAATTGTTATAGCACGGCTGCGGCCGAGGTGGCAAAATAGACGTTCCCAAAAAGTGGGGTTATGCGCACGTGCTGCATGCGTTGGCTGCACGTCGACGTCGCTGCGCTGCAGTGCTTCCGAAAAGTAGGGTTTTGGCCGCTCGTGCCGCACAGCGTTGGCGTTGTTCGGCGGTCACCAACTTCTGCCGCGCGTGGTTGCCTCGCTGGCGATACGCCTATGCCTTCGCGAGGGATGTAAGAGCCGTCGCCTAGCGCCAAATTAGCCCCGCTCCCACTGATGCACAACACTTGTTACTTTTTGTCACTGGTCTCTTGTTGGCGATCTACTATTAAATCAATTGGATACTGTATAATCCACGTGCCGGAACTGTTATTGTAAAGCTCGGGCGAAGGAGCGGAGGTAGGGGAATAAGCAGAAAATAGTATGATTTCGCTGGCGCTGCGACTGCAGGTAGAAAAGACAGCAACGGTCTGGAAGGCGCTACCCTACATTTCAGTCAGAGCATCATTTTATCATACAACATTTTATCTTACAACTTATATTTATTTATATTTTTCTACTTGTTTTTTCGGCTACTACCCACTGACCCCTACACCACAGTTAACTCATCAAGAGTCCTACCCGAAGAGGTTTTAACTGAAAAAGGTCAGACGAGAATCATTCAAGCTTTTTATGTCTTTCATTTGATCACCCCTAAGGATTTTCTGGCAGTTTTCTAAATTATTGTAAATATGGCTAAGCTTCTTAATAACTGTCGCTTTTATAAAGACTGGAGCCAGATTACTATTGAACTGTTTGGCCGTATTACTTTGCGCAAAACTACAGGCATATACAGTATCACCAAATTTAAAACATGTTGAACGCGAACTTAAATTATAAACAAACATTGATTTCATGCGATTTCCTAATTTTCCTCTGCGCTTGACTGCTAGCTGCATCAATACAGTATCATCCTGCAAAGACTTAATGTTTCTACATAATTCATAGTCCTTTTCGTTCATTATCATATTTTGACCAAATTACAAATAATAAGGTGAAAATCCGGTGTTCGCTCTTGTAGGAAAGACGTAATTCACGAAGAACTCGCAAGTTTTATCAGAGGTAAAGTTCAGTAATGGGTGCAAGAAGGGAAACTTCGTGAAGTGATCGACGATAATAAGCAGACCTATGGTACCGCTCTTGGATCGCGTGTATGGTCCTAAGAGAACCATATAAAATTTTTGAAACGGTCTTTGAGAAGTTGTAGGATTACCCATTGGTGGTCTTAAAATTTGGTTAGGTCTTTAGGTCGACTTGCAAATGCAACAGTGCAACAGCCAAAATAAAAAACCCTCCAATTTCTCAATCATTTTGGTCATATCTACATGAGCCGAATCTGGGGCATCATGAGCTCTGGACAAGATTGCGTTTCGTAAGGCTGTCGGAACCTAAAGCTTCCAAGCGTCGGCTTCTTGCAGTGCATCCCCCTTTGAAACTTTTGTTCGTTTGTATACGAATTTACTGGATATTTTCAGATCGGTCAATCTTGCTTGATTTGTTTTGATTTGGTCGATCAGGCCTAGGTATTCCTCTGAATCGAATTCGCTAGACGACAAATCAATGATTGAGCCTGCGTCTGTTACTTCCTCTAGGTTAGATTCTGCACGACGCGACAACGCATCAGCAACTACGTTTTGCGAGCCGTTTCTGTGCTTTATACTAATAAAAAAACAGCCACTGTAGGGATGCGTGATCTGTCACAACGCAAAATTCCTGTCCCTCTGTAAAAGCACGAAACTTTTTTATCCCTCTTATCAAGGCTAGGCACTCTAGTTCGGTCACCGAATAGTTTCGTTGTGCTTTCGTCAGCTTCTCGGACATATACGTTATTGTTAATTTAATGTCGTCTTCATTTTCTTGGGCTATTTCGCATCCGAGTCCGTACAGACTATCATCGCAAAGCAATATGAACTTTCAATTAAAATCTGGTGTTCGAAATACAGGTGAGGGGTTAGTGTCGACTTCACTAAATTAGTTCTGTGAGTGGTAAGGTAATTGTGACGTAATTGACTACGAATCGCCTATACCAGCCTCCTTGTCCCAGGAACCTCCGACTGTCGTCGGAATCGGAAATGTGTCAATTGCTCTAACTTTGCCTGGATCGACTTTGAGCTGTCCATACCCTATAATAAAATTTGGCTCAACTTTATCGCGATTTTTTCTAACAACTATCTATCTATCTCACCTAACATAACTTTCTCTTAAGTTGCTGAGATGGGCCAATGTCTCTGTTTTACCGGCTTCGCTTGCCCAACGTCTATAGAATGTTATATTAATTGAGTTCGACCTAATCCTTCCGACTTGTAAGAGGCAAGTTTAGAGATTACAGTTCCTAGCATCGTCTGTTGCTCAATCGAAAGAACGTCGAGTTCAGCTACACTTTCGGTCTCTTCCATTATTTGGGACAACAGACCGAGGTCTCGCCAGAAATGAACCCCTAAATATATATCTTGCTTGAGCTCTGGAATCATAAAAAATTCTACTGGATGTGTACGAGGTGTAGAGCTGACACATCTTCTAGTCCTACGTCCTCAGAATTCTGTTCTAGTTGACCAATATAAGGTCGTGTTGCAACTTGATTCTTCCCTTGCTGCAGTCTATTCTGCTTACAAAACTGTTCTCGTCTTTCATGCTTCATCCCTTTAGGTGGCTGAGGAATGTATGCGCAAATGCATTAACTCTACCTTAGCTATGGTTTCGCATGTCGAATCAGAAGTTCAACTAACGACTGTTCTAAAAGTCGAGTACTCAAGCGCGAAATTAACTTTTTTATTTGGAATTGGTATTCTTCGAATGGTTCTCTGTCTGTTTGAGGCCTATTATTGATAGATTCCAATATGTCCATGTCTGTATCTACATCTCGGAATTTCTATCTAAGTTCCCTGTAAAAATCTGCTCAAGTAAAGTGTGTACATGCTTCTTGGAATTTCTAATACCACTCATTCGCTTTGCCGGTAAAGAAACAGATATAGGCGATCACAAAGATGCTGATGATCTCCGATTAAATTCATTTGGGGTAGTGCTTTCACTCTGTGCAGAAAATCCTTTGTCTGCAAGCCATCTTTGGCTCCATCAAATTTGATGTGCCAACTCTGGCACATCAGGCATCTTCTTAGGCTGCACTGAAGTGTGCGATCTCTCAGAGTTTCGACTAGATTGTCGATTCACTAATCTCTCGCTTTGGTCCCTGGTTGGTAAATTCAATCCTGATCCCTTGTTGCGTTTGGCCAACTGCGCAGACTTGTCCCTGTGTTAAATTGTTTAGGCTTCTCCTATTCGGGGATTGAGCATTCTTTTCGAGCTGCAAACTCGATATCTGTGATTGTATGAAAAGGGTCACGTCCTGCATAAGCTTCTGTTGCTGGGACTGCATCGCTGCATGCATTACTTTACCTATTTCTTCGACACTCTCTGCTCTAGACGGATCGAAAACATATGGTGTATTAGCGTTTCTATCACAATGCGGCGCAGCGTTACTACGTTGCTGGGACCTAGTAACAATACCTTTGCGTTGCCCCGAACTTTGGCCTCTTCTTAGTTCTTTCCTGTTACGGCCTCGGTTTGTAATAAGACTGCTGCTGCCTTCACCAGCGTCATATTCAGGGGGTGCTCTTCCTAGATCAGACCTTGGCTCTGCATCTGCCAACTCGGCTAATAAATTTTTGTTCGATACTGACAACTGCTGCACCGTGCATGGTTGATTGCAAGTCGAATTCGTCGCCAACAAGTGATCTCTAATACATTGATGATGTAATCGGTGATTGCTGTCAGATCATTCACTCTTAAAGGTCGTGCGCAAAGAGTGCAAACACTTTCGTCATTGCTGGGCGCTGTTGCCAAATTCTCCAAATGATGAAATGGCATTTGCCTCTTATATATAAGTGATTGGTATCTTAATACTTTCAAATTACGATCTGTGTTTTCCAGCTAGTTTTTGGCGAATGCCATCTTGCTGAGCGCTCTCAACTCTCTCAACTCTATACAAATATTGTCTATATTGTTTCGACTTCGTAGGTTTGTATTCGCTGTACCATCGTCAATCGAAGTTCCTCTGACCACTTGATATTCCTAAATACGCGTACAGTACCTTTTGCTTGTAGACTAAGCTGCCGCCTTTGGCTAGTATTCTTTGCCCGGTTAGTACTGATCGATAATACCACTAAGTTTTGAGGAAATATCGCAATTCCACGCTACTAATTCCGAATTCGCTTCCCTCTATTGAACGGGAGTTTGATCTAGCTAACTAATTTCAGGCTTGAATTTTTGCACCTGCGAGTGGGTTCCTTGCAGTCGTCCTGAAGTCCTCAACTTGCGTCTAGGAAATCTCTAGTATGAAATAGTAACAATTTCTGCTGATTATATTAATAAAAAAAAAAATCTTTTGGATGGATAGTCGAGCATTTTCATGAACTAATACTTCCCGAGGGTCCTGCACCTAAAAACAATAGTAATTTGCGGCTCCTGCGACTTGCAATCAAGTTTAATATTCTTCTTCCTCTTATTTCTCAAGTGCAGGTTTCTAGCCCCAAGTTGGGCGCCATTTTTTATTTATGTAGTAGCCAAGAGGCAGGTGTGCGCTAAATACTGTGGGTTTTCTAGCGTACTATCGAATCGGTAGTGGCATTTCTAATATTGAGTGGGTAATGATCATTACCAAATCTTATTCCTCTGTAAGCTTTTGTTTCTATATTCTGAGCTAGTGTATGCATTGCGGATATATGTAGCTACCATCTCCAACGTAATCATGAAGATTAAATATCGAACTATGTATAGGAACGCTTAGTTTTATTTTTCTTTTCGCTAACCTTATAAGAAAATATGTAAATAAAATTCAAGTAAAGTAGAAATTGACATCTGTCAGGTAGCGATTTACCTGTGCAAGCCCAGACCCAACTGCTGTTTTTTCGGCTGTAAGCTATTACAGGTAATAAATGTATCTATAATTTCAAGAAAAAACATGACGATAGGTAATCTACATTTTAAGTAATGCTGCCTGAAAGTTTTAAAATTTTTTTGTCATATGAAGCAAAAATGGAAATATTTTTTAACTGTGAATGCTACAAAAAAATCCTAAAATTTATTTTATTGAAAATTCTTAATCCTTTGGAAATTCTCTGTCAATGAGGTATGGTTAAAATCGCTTTTGCGACATCAATTTTTTTACTTTTGCAACGGCGTTTGTTCTAGAGGCGCTCTCCCGGTTTCAATCTGACGAGTGAATGCGCTGCAGCATCCCGGTCCCGCTCTGGGCAGCGATTTTCCTCGCGAGATCTCCAGGTTACGCGGTGCGCAGTATCCCGCAGCTGCTCTCGACGTCGTTCCTGTGGGTTCAATCTGACGAGGGCATGCGCTGCAGCATCCCGGTCCCGCTCTGACCCGAGATTTTCCTCGAGGGATCTTCAGGTTGCGCGGTGCGCAGTATCCCGCAGCTGCTCGTGTCGTTGCTCGCCGGAATTTTGCCTGGTCCGGACATGAGCTGCTACATCATTTAGACGTTCGTGCGCTCTAACTCTTTCTCTACGCCTTCTCTGAGAGATAGCTACGGTGTTTCGGGCGCGAGCGTCCTCTGCATTCTCATAATCTTCTAAGCGGACAGCGGCATTGTGCTCAGCATTTCGGGCTTCGGCTTCGCCTAAGTGCGGCTTGGCGCCGCTGTTCCTGCGACAAAGACGATATTCGCGGCATATTCTGTTTTTACTGTTTTCCCTGATTTCACTGATTTTATAATAAACTGATTTCGCAATAGACAACAACACTACGCTATCGCGAAAACACTAATCGAGCCAACAAGTAGGTTATGATTTAGCTTTTATAAAAGCTTTTATTAACCATTTTCACTTGATTTTCGGCAGGTGGCAGGTAACAATGTTGCCTATCCAAATAAATCAAGAAATGGAGTGACCATTATGATAGTATACTTAAAATCGTCTTGGATGGCGCCAAACTTGCGCACGCGTTTGCCAAAGTCAGATGTTTGCATGCAAGCCAACGGGCGGATCCCAAATGTTTAAGACTACTAAGAGTCGGACGAAAACATTAGATTATGTGGGGGTTTTTATTTATTTAATATTGTAAATAGTTTAGTTAAGTTTATATAATATTTTGTAATTATATGATTAGGTAGTGAAATTCAGCTTTTCAGCAATCGTCGTCGCGTCGTTGGATTTACACGTCTTCCTTCAGTCGTCTCTCGTCGTCAACTGCCTAAGTCGTCCTCTCTCGGTCCAGGGTTCTCTCTCTGCCGATCGTCGTTGCTCTCGTCGTCTATAAATTGGCCATAACTTAAGATATTCGGCACAGGATGATGAATTCTTTTGGCCGTCTGAGTTTGCGATTTTTTGAAAATCATACGTAATTTTGTGCTTTACTTTGACGATTTCGTACGGGCCCAAATATTTTGGTTTTAATTTGAGTCCGCCGCCAAACTGTGTTCGTTTAATGGCTACCAGGTCGCCAACGTCGTATTTTCTTGCAGGTTTACGTCGTAAATTAAACGTCTTTTTGTTTTCGGCTTTAAGTTTTAAAATCTGGGTTTTAACTTTAAGGCGGAGGTCGTTGCGATTGCCGATGAACATGCATATGGATCAATGCTGATTAAGTCATTAGAAGCTCAAAAGGTTTGTATTGATGCTTCTCGAGAAAGTTGAGTTAATGGGTTGTTGAACTCGATCTACGTGTCTTTACCATTTCGTTGGATCATCTACACTCAACTTGAAAATAACAGGAATGATAATTGCGTTGATCCTTTCCACCTGTCCGTTTACACGTGGTAAACCTTTCGTCGTTTTTACTACCTTAATGTTTTCCTCCTCGCAGTATTTTTAAAAGTCTTAAGACGTAAGTGCTGATCCTCTGTCTGAAATTATACAAACAGGATATCCGAAAAAGTTGCATTATCCTCGTAATTTAGCTATGACTTCAGTGGCTGTTGTTGACTTTGTAGGGTGAAGCCAGCAGAACTGCGTTAAAGCATCTACAACTGCGAGAATGTGCTTGTAATTTTTTTTTGTCGATTCTAACGGGCCTAGGAAGTCTATATGGTACGTGCGCAATGGATAGTCTTCTTTTTGCAATGGATGTTGTAAGCCCTCCTGATTGCCTTGTTTGCGGTTGCTTAGAATGCACGGAATGCAGCAGTCGATATACCTTTGGATTTTCCTGATGGGCAGCGTTACAGTCCTCGATGATTGTGCGGATCGCCTTCAACTGTTCGTTCTTGGATTGAGCTTGGCGAAAACTAACAGCGATTAAATCATCTACGATAGTCATGATTGGGTATCTAGACAAAGCGTCAACGTGCTTCATTCGTAAGCCTAAACGGTGCTCTACCTTTTAGTCGTGCTCCTGCCACTCTGGTGCATAGGCTTTAGGCTGTTTTAGTAAACGCGTCGCAATCGTTAACTATTTTGAATGAAATTCCAAGAAAGTAAACTCTAAACTTGGTGGTGGCTTCGATTATGGCAAGCTAGAATATTTACGCTACGCGTCTGTGGTTTTTCTGCTCATGTAGTAAACATGGTGGAATTGATTTTTGTCAATGTCTCGATTGCGTTCCCTTCTTTGGGACCAATTATGAACTTAGCGTAATTTTTTGTAATATCAGTCAAGGGTTTTGAAATTTGCTCATAATTATAAATAAACTTTCTGAAGTATCCTGTCAAACCTAGGAAGCTTTCAAGCTGCTTCAAGTTGGTGGGCATCTTAAATTTACCAACAGCATCGATCTTCTGAGGCGTCGGCGAAATGGTCCTGTTCTCAATAATATGCCCTAACAACTGAATACGGGTCTGTAGGAAATGGAATTTCTTAATGTTGAGCTCAAGTCCATATTCGCTCCAAGTTTCTATAACTTCTTTGAGATTTAATACAGCTTCGCGCTCGTCAGTTGCCGGTATAATGATGTCGTCTACATATGGAAGAGCGGTCCCTCTTCGGGTCAGAGCCCGGAAAATGGCATTTATGTGTCGCTGAAACACTCCAGGCGAGTTGGACAGACCAAAAGGAACTCTACGAATTTGGCACTGGCCACTTTGTGTAGCAAATGATGTATACTTTTTTCTGGCTTTGGCTGCTGGCACATGGAAAAAGCCGTTCTTCAGGTCAATCGTACTAAATATCATATCATATGATAAATATCAATTAGCGGCAATGAAAAATGGTCTTTTATAACTTTTTCACGCAATGAAATGTCTTTCATTCTGTACAAATATTCTTGAGCGTTCTCACTGGCACGTCGCTTGCTTTCTTCGGGCTCTTTGTGTATTTGCTTGCTGCTCACTGTCGACTTGAACTCATTCAAGAGAGACATCTTCAATGCATTCCACGAGTTTAGCCGTTTCTCACTTAACACAACAATTTTCGCTACACCTTCAAGTGATTTTTTAGCAGAAATAAGATTTTGGAGTTCGTTCCACCCCATAAGCAGGGCTTGGTCTTCAAACTCAATTGGAGTTTTGTCACCGCCATCGAATAGTTTAATCGATTCCTCTATGTTTATATAATATTTTGTAATTATATGTTTAGGTAGTGAAATTCAGCTTTTCAGCAATCGTCGTCATGTTGTTGGTTTTACACGTCTTCCTTCAGTCGTCTCTGGTCGTCGTCATCTGCCTAAGTCGTCTTTTCTGTCGGTCCAGGGTTCTCTTCCTGCTGATCGTCGTTACTCTCGTCGTCTTTGCAGAGTTTTTGTCGTTTACTCGCTGTCGTCTTTAACTCTTTTGGCCAGCTTCTTCTTAGAGAATGTGTACATCAATTAGTCTTTTCGTTCTCGTTGTCTAGGGCGTCATCAGTGTAATCAGTTATTAGGTAGCAATGTTGTCAAATCACTCCCACAGATTATATAGTCTAATTGTATTTCCAAGTTTTCGTAATCTTAAAATGTTGAGTACCGCCTATTGATTGCATGCAAACAAGAAAAATATAAATTTTTATGAAACTAAGACCAAAAATCTACAATAATACGACAAGAGGAAGATTTTTGTAAATTTGTAACTCCGCTATTTATGGTTAACAGCGGAGTTACAAATTTTTTACCAAAAATGTTTTGATCGTTCCTATGCAGCTATATTATATAGTCGTTCGATTTTTATAAAATTTAAAATGAAATTCAAGTACTTGCTTGTACCTCAAAAAAGAAGAAGTTATGATGAAAACTGACAAAGCTATAATTTTTCCTAAAAATTTCTCGACCTTTCCTATGTCAGCTATATAATACAGTAGTCCGATTTTTATAAAATTAAATCCAAAATTCCAGAATAATATGAAAAGCTTACAGCCGAAAGTTTATTAAGATATGTTACAGTGAAGATATAATTTTTTTCTACAAATTTTCGGATCGTTTGTAAGGCATCTATATGATATAGTTGACCGATCCGGCTTATATACCAGTGAGAGTATATAGAAGACTATCTGCAAAGTTTCAGATAGCTGCAAATCTGAAGAAAATAAAAGGTTTTAATCTATCCTTGTGTACTAGTTGTTTTATATTTTAAGTGTTTGTTATAGTTATGTTATCTCTATCTCCTATTTGTTCTACCTTATAAGGACCTGTATATTTAAAATATAGCTTATGTCCTGTTTCATTTTTCAATAAAACTTGAGATTCTATTTTTAAATCAAAATCCAAAGTATGTTTGTCGGAACTAATTTTTTGTTTTAGTTTATGTGAGTCTAACATTAATCTAGCTCTCTTAAAAGCTTGTTCTAATCTAAATTTCGACTCTTTAGCGTAATCTTCTATACTATATAGGGGTTCTATTTTATCTATGCTATTGAAATGTTTTGGCAAATTTGAAGTTTTACCAAAAACTAGCTCATATTGACAATAGTCATGTGCCATAGAGGGGGTCGTGTTAAAACAATAAGCGAAGTATTGTAGCCATACATCCCAATCTGTATTGTCAACTGAGATGTATGAACGAATAAACTCGTTGAGTGTTCGGTGGCTTCGCTCCATGGTACCTACAGTCTGGTGGTGGTGTGCAGTTGAAGTTATGTTTTTAATATTCAAATTCTTGCATAAATCTTCAATTATCGAATTTTTGTATTCCGTTCCCATGTCCGTAATGAACGTCTTCATTGGACCGTACTTGAGAATAAAGTTTTCGAATATAGCTATTGCTACTGTGTTTGCACTTTTATTTGGTATTGGTATTGCTACCAAATACTTTGTTAAATTGCATATGAGTGTTACTGCGTATTCGTTTCCATTGTTTGATTTTGGTATTGGACCAATTTTATGCACAATTACCCTGTCGAAAGCTCTTTGTGGAGTTTCGGTTATAGTTAATGGGGTCTTTGTAAGTTTAGTCGTTTTAGACTTTTGGCATTTTAGACATTTTCTTATGTACTCTTTTTTGTCTTTAGACATATTTTTCTAGTAGTAGTGTCTCTGGCCCTTGGCCAAGTTTTTTGTAATGCCTGTATTGGATCATCATGAAATGTAGACATCTTCTTTTTCTTTATTATTATTTATTACGGTCACCGGGTTGAGTAGCGCTACCCTTAATGATTTCAATATTCTATTGCCCATTATTTTAAAATTATCAATTGAAACGAGTTCAAAAATATTTTCCCACTGTGCCACTTTGAGTAGGCTGATTTTGTTAGTACCGGCCTGCTTTTCAAGCCTTTGAAAGAATTAACCTAAGTCAATGGTTCCATTAGTATACAAATCGCTAACATCATATCTTGCTGTAATTTTCTTTCCGTGTTTAAATAAACACATTTTATTATTTACATGCAAGGTCACTACTTTACGTACTTCATCATTATTGATGACTTCATATACGTTGGGCTTTGAAGCTTTTTCTTCAGATTGCCTAGGCAATTCTATTTGTTGTTTTCCTGCGCAGGATTTTTGTCTACCCTGATATCTTGTTGTGACTTTATTGATACTTCCAGTAATGTATTGTAATTCTTTGATGGTTATTCTTGGTAACGCATCAGCTACGTAATTATCTTTGCCCTTTAGATATTCTATTGTAAAATTAAATTCCTCTAATTCAAGTCTCGTTCGTGTAAGTTTGGAACTGGAGCATATGTTTTTCGGAACATCTATGATTATTAAGTCATTCATATAAAGAAATGCTTGCGATGGTTCTAATCCAGAGAAAGCGATAGTCATCATTCTCTGCAAAGAGTTTGGCGGTATTTTTAAGACAAATGGTAAACGCGTGAAGCGATATGAACCATTGTTCGTTGAAAAGGATGTGATATCCCGTGAACTTTTTTCGAGTACAATTTGGTGATAAAATGACATTAAATCAAGGCATGAAATATATTTGGCTCTTCCTAGTTGATCTAAAATATCATCAATTCTAGGGAGTGGAAATTTATCAGACGAGAGTTTTTTATTGATTTGACGATAGTCAATTACTAATCTCCATATTTTATTTTCCGGATTTGGAAGTGACTTTTTGGGTACTAGTAAAAGTGTACTATTATATGGCGATACAGAGGGTTCCACTATTTTATCATTAATGTAAAACAGTGCTAAATAAAAACACGTCTTCGTTCGCTGAGTTATATTTTCAAACTGATTTATTTTCATAAATTCCTAGCTTAGGTAGCTAACATGAGTATTGCATATACTTATCTCAAAATAGACCCACGCAAGTGCCATTTGTTCCTCTAATCTTAGAATGGCTCTAGATACAAGCGGGGAATTGTCAATGTCCGATATACATAATATTGGGGGATGAATCCACCCTTGTTCTTAGTTTACATTTTTAGGCATGCATACATTGTCTTAGGCCCCAGCGGCGTTTTATTTTTAAATGCAACTACGTACATATATGCTTAACATTGCGCTGCTGCGGCGGTTCGATCTTTTTACATAAGCTGTTCATGTATGAACATTCTGTACAGTACAGTTTATACATTTTAATTATTGAGTTATTTTTACAAATTGAATACAAATATATATAAACATACACATAAATTTTTGTTTAACTTTAAATCTAAGGATTTGGTGCTCGGACGTCAAAAGTCACGGCTTGTAGTTGCCTGCTTATCTTACACTGACTTAAGGCATATATAATTAAATCTAATACAATTATTATACATACAATTAATGAACTATGTCCGGATATGTGATGCACATTTAAATCTTTTAATTCTATGTGACTTTCATTTAACTGATTTAATTTCTTGGAAAGCCTATCAATTTCTACTGAATGATTTATATACCTAACCTCGAGTGGGCTCCAAACGATTTTCGGTATGTCCGTGATGTCACCTATATAAGCTGAAGATAGAGTCTCATGCCTCTCTGATTTTAAATTATATTGTGCCACTAATATTTTAACATCCGTACGAGCTGTGCAATCTGACCTTAACGTTAAAATTCCTTCCTCTGGTAAATCAATTAAATCCATTTTTGAATGTCCACATTGAATTCTTGCTTTAGCATTTGCATGAACCTTAAAAAGCCAAGCGCTTTTAGTTTCCAATTCAACCCAATAAAAGTTAGTATCTAATATTCGCCTGTAAATGCAGTTAGCTGGTCTACCTGGTTTGAGTGGCCTTAGCTCACATGCCAGGTCATTAGCGTTACTTCATGGCCAATTCCCTTCACAAACTCTGTTCTGAGCCTGCCACTTTTGACAGTTGTTCAAGGTGCTTGCTGTCATCAAATGGTAGGAATCTATCTCAAAGTTGTAAACTAAATATTCTGATTTTAAATTCACCATAAGCAAAATTTCTTCTGACCATACTGGTACTGGAATAACTTTGTATAATTTTGAGGAATGCCTGCTAAATAGAGGGATCTTGACATCTATTATCAATTTCTTGTCAACAAAAAGACCCCTAGCAGTCCAGAGGGTATATACTTCTTTCAACTCGGTGCCAGTTCTTTTCCCTGGTAACACTAATGTCTCAGACAGCCTTTCCTTTATCTTTGATATTTCGTCTTTTAACTGACTAGGCTTAATGATATTAGTATTAAGCCGCCCATGATTTATATCAATCAACAAACTTATGATACCCGCCTGTGTTTTTTCACACTCCTCAATCAAATTAGACAACTGCTTTGCCAACATGAAAAAGACTCCTTATATACATAATAACTTACTTAAAGTACGGCCGTCATATTTTCAATCCGTTTATTCATTTACCTAAAATTATCATTAACTTCCTCATTTGTCTGTTTCAAAATATTAGCAGTCGAATCCACTGTTCTGATTGTCCAAAAAGATGCTCATATTTTGCTCCATTTGTACCCTATCATCTTCATCTATTATCCCAAATAGAATATGATATAAGGATCCCATGAATTCCAAAGGAGCTCGTTTTGTTCTTTGGTTGCTATGAGCCATAAACAGTTTGTTGTTTTCTTGCAGCTCAGTTAGATGTTTTAAACTGTTGTCTAACACACGGTTACACTGATCTTCGAAGCTATGAAGCTTTTCACATACTAGCCTCATTTTGTATACCTCTCCTAATGGCCATATTGATGGATGACAATTTTCATCCTTTATAAGAACTACTTGTCCCTTTTCTATATTGGACATATTTCTTTTCCATTTATATCTCTGTTGAAGGGTATGCAAATAGTTCTTCTTCCATTTTATCCAGAAATCTCTTTTAATCTTTTGAATTAACTTCCACCTGTCTAAATTTCCGATTTTTTCGTTCTCCTCTATAGGTTCAAATATTTCCAACGGTGGTCGCCCTATCAGAAAGTGTCCTGGTGTCAGAACCTCAATGTCTTCTACATCGTTGTCTGATAAATATAGAGGACGTGAATTCAGAACGCCTTCTATTTGGCATAGCAAAGTTGACATTTCTTCGTACGTCAAGCTTCCGTCGCCAATAACCCGCTTAAGATGGTATTTAACAGATTTCACTCCGGCCTCCCAGATACCTCCAAAGTGAGGTCCTGCCGGGGGAATAAAATGCCATTCAATTCCTTCTTTCCCGAGTTCGGATGCAACTGAGGAGTTTTCTGTAATGGCCTTTGCCAACTGTTCGTCCAACTTTCTAGCTGCTCCTACAAAATTTGTCCCATTATCGGAATAAATTGCAGCACATTTCCCTCTCCTTGCGACAAACCTTCTGAGTGCTGCTAAAAAGGCATCAGTGGTTAAGTCACTGACTACTTCCAAATGTATTGCTTTCGTTGCAATACAAACAAATAGACTTTCTGACCTCTATTTTTCGAGCATCTAATATAATACGGTCCTGCATAATCAACACCCGTATTTAAAAATGGGTATGACATTGTCACCCTACATTTTGGAAGATTTCCCATTACCTGTTGCGCTGTGATCTGTCTATATCTTGCACACTTCGGACATTCGTTTAATTTTTTCTTGAGAGAATTTCTTAAGCCAAATATCCAATATTTTCTTTGGATATAAGTTCTCATCAAATTTATTCCACCATGTAAAGTCTCATTATGGGCATTTTCAATTATCAATGAAGTATATGCCCTTTGTCTAAAATCATTGGATGTTTTACTTCAAAACTGGCTTTGGAATTCCGCAATCTTCCTCCTACTCTGATAATTCTATTTTTATCTATAAATGGATGCTAACTTAAAATTTTTGTATAAATTTTGATTTCTTTGTTATTAAGCAAGCTGTTGAGCTCCGAACCGAATTGCAATTCCTGCTCTTTTTTTACAATTAAATGTTCTGCATATTTTAATTCTCTAGCCGTTAAGAAACATGGATATGATATTCCATTTTGTTTTTATATTGATAAATCTAATTATGTAACATATTACTCGTTTCAATTTGTAGATGCATGAATACTTTTCTAATAGATTGCAGATCCGATCTTCACCCGATGTCAGCACGGCATTGACCCTTGCTTCTTCCTCGGCCTCTAACTGAGGCGGCCAATTTTCTTTTGCTTCTCTTAGCCAACTTGGCCCATTCCACCAAAGATCAAAAGTCACTAACTCGCTCGAGGAAATTCCTCTTGAAGCCGCGTCTGCTGGATTATCTTCCGATCTAACGTGATTCCATTTTATATCTGTACCTCCTCAAATTTCATTAGTTCTTCGTTTAATAAATTTAACTTTGCTTTGACCACTTCTAATCCAAGCTAAAGTTATGGTGGAATCACTCCATGCATATATTTCTACCAAATTGTTAATAGAATCTTTAATCTTTTAAATAACCTTATAAAGCAAATGTGCTGCACAAAGTTCGAGTTTCGGAATCGTTTTCCTATTTTTGACCTGATTTACCCTGCTCTTGCTAGCTAATATTGTAACTGAACTTCCTATTTTAGCATATACTATTGCAGCATACGCTTTTTCCGATGCGTCGGCAAAACCGCAAATTTCAACCCTTGAATCCCCTTTGCTTTGGATCCATCTTGATAACCTGATTTTTTCTATTGCTGAAAGTTTCTCTTTGTAGTTTGCCCATTCCTGAGCATCATCATTAGACAATTCCGGATCCCAGCTATTTTTAGAAAGCCAAAGCTTCTGCACAAAAAGTTTTTCAATAATAGTTACTGGAGCTAGCCATCCTAAGGGATCATAAATTTTTGATAATGTAGACAGCACAGTTCGTTTATTTTCTTTTTTGGTTGCTGCTATGTTAACGCAAAATTTGAACTCATCCCGTTGGGGCTCCCATTGAAGTCCCAACGTTTTAACGAACTCATTATCTTTAATATGTATTATCTTGTTGTCCCCAGTATCTACTACAATTTTTGGTATTTCCTGATTATTAGAAATCCATTTTCTTAGATTCAGATTAACTGATTCACTTGAAATTTCTTTTATAATATTTATAGCTTCTTCTTTTGAACTGGCTCCTGTCATCCATATAAAAGTCGCTTATAATTATATTCCCAATTTTATCATTTTTACACTTGTCTGCTATATCTACTAGAACTCTAGTAGCTAGACTTGTAGCCGATGCAGTACCATAGTTAACTGTTTTTAATTTATAAGATTTTATTCTGTCATTTGGAGAGTCTTTTCACAATATATTCTGATATTCCTGATCTCCTTCATTAACGAATATCTGACGGTACATTTTTTCAACGTCCGCTGATATGACGTACTTCCATTTACGCCAATTCAAAATTATATCGAAAATTTCCTTCTGGACTCTGGGTCCAACCCACATTATATCATTGAGGCTTCTATTGTTGGTAGTTTTGGCTGAAGCGTCAAACACTACCCTCAATTTTGTGGTTAAACTTGTATCTCTAAGCACTGCTTGGTGAGGCAAGTAATATTTGCCTTCTTTTTTCGATTTCACCATATGTCCAAGATCAATATATTCCTTTATAAATTTCGTATATTCTCCCCTTAACCTTTCATTACGCTGAAATCTTTTCTCTAAATTTATAAATCGTGACATTGCTTGTGGCATTTTTATGAACCTTAAAGAGCCACGTACTTTTTGTTTCTAATTCAACCCAATACGAGTCAGTATTTAACATCCGCTTATATACACAATTAGCTGGTCTACCTGGTTTCAGTGGCCTTAGTTCACACGCCAGGTCATTCGCATTACTCCATTGCCAATTTCCTTCGCATACTCTTTTCTGAGTCTGCCACTGTTTACAATTGTTCAAGGTGCTTGGTGTCATTAAATGATACGAATCTATCTCGAAATTGTACACTAAATATTCTGAATTCAAATGCACCATGAGCAAGCTTTCTTCTGACCAAACTGGAACTGGAATTACCCTGTATAATTTTGATGGATGTCTGCTAAATAAAGGGATCTTAGCATTAATTATTAATTTGTTGTCAACAAAAAGTCCCCTAGCTGTTAAGAGAGTATATACCTCTTTCAGCTCTGTACCAGTTCTTTTCCCTGGTAACACTAGTGTCTCAGATAGACTTTCTTTAATCTTTGTTATTTCTTCTTTTAACTGACCAGGCCTAATAATGTTCGTATTAAGCCGGCCATGATTTATGTCAATCAATAAGCTTATTATACCTGCTTGTGTTTTTTCACAATCCTCAATTAAGCTGGTCAACTGCTTTGTTACCATAAAGAAATTTATGGACTCCTTATAAACATAATAATTTTCTTGAAGTAAAGCAGTCATATTTTCGATTCGTTTATTCATATTTTTAAAATTATCATTTACTTCCTCATTTGTCTTTTTCAAAATATTGGTGGTTGAGTCTACTATGGACAATTGTTTTTTGCCTAGTTCATTTAGATTGTGTTGATTATCTAACAAGTTTCTCATATTTTGCTCAATTTGCACCCTATCATCTTCGTCCATAATTCCAAATATCATATGATATAAAGACCCCATGAATTCTAACGGAGCGCGTTTCGTTCTTTTGTTGCTATGAGCCATAAACAATTTATTGTT